>OZ035954.1:13294226-13479029 GCA_964034955.1 Orchesella flavescens
AACAGTGAATGGAATTGACCATAATTTCAACTGACTGACGAAATGCTAACGTAAAAGTTGCTGTATTTTATCTTACCTTGCTGATTTTCTCTTCAGTTGGAAATACAATGAAACTAGCCGCCAGCATTGCTAGTCCGAGCGGAATAGAAGTTCCAAACATTAAAGAAATTATCCAGGAAAATGTAGGGTTGGGACTTGCGGCAGCGAGGAAAGTGGATACTTTGCTCTCCAATGGGTGGTTTGTGACACGAATACTGAGGTCCCTGGTAGGATCCAAACTTTTGAGGAGCAAATTACTTCCAAGGTTGATGGCAAGTGGGGCAGCGTGAAACGGTATTGTGTTGAACATGGCATTCAATGTTGTTGAGTTAGCTTCAAGTGCTACAATGTACTTCTCTCTGTAATCAACTAGAGTGGACTCGCTAGCAGCAAAAAGAGCATCGAGAAGCGTGGTGTCCGCAGGTACTTCCTTGTAAGACGAGCCTATCACGCTAGCTAAATGGGAGGAAATGACCTGCGACGAATCATTAAATAGATGTAGAGCATGTAAAAAATCAAAAAAATAATGCTTGGATGGCTTGGAACCCACTGGATCTGATGAGGAAGCTAGTGTAAATTGCTTAGAATAGCTGTCCATTGTCACCTTCAATGGGCTAGAGGGATCCGGTGGCTTCACAAACCCAATACTATCCCTCAAAATATCTGCCAAGAGAAGAAGTGGAATGACAAGCTGAGTTAGAATTAATTTCCAATTTCTGTAGCTGTAAGTGAATTTCTTGATTAGAAGAGCTTGAAACTGCGCCAACACAAGTTTTAAGACGCTTGTTTTCCCACTTGCTGATGTGGTTGCGGGTGGAGCCTCTTCATCCCTTATTCTGTTTTCGGCATCTACTTTCACTTTAACTCCATCAGGCTGCTCTCCAACCTTCAAAAATACTTCATCCATCGTTGTGAGAGCAAGTCCAACCGTCCTTATTCCCAATTCCTCCTTCTGGGTCCTGAGCTCTGTAAACATTTCTAAGAGGATTGAGGTAGTAGCTGTGTCAGTGGGAAGAGCTATGAACATTTCCAACGATCTCGTACTTGTAATTGTAGAATGTGATGCTTTCATTGAAGCGTTTGGAACAAAGGTTTGAATGAGTAGTAAAATGTTGTCTTGTTTCGCTTCTTCAGTCAAACTCATCTTGAGAGTGTAGCCAGTTCCGTAAAATTTTTTGAGAAACATGGGTGATCCACAACACTCCAGCCTTCCCGAGCTCATGATTCCAATACGATCACCAAGTACGTCGGCCTCTTCCATGAGGTGAGTTGTGAGAAGAATAGTTCGCCCACTCCGCATTTCCTGCAAAAGATCCCAAATTACTCTCCGAGCCTCGGGATCCAGGCCGCTGGTTGGTTCGTCCAAAATTGCAACCTTAAAACAAATCAAATTCACATTTAAATTCAAGAAATTTGGTGACAAATAAAGTCAGAGTCAATTGCGCCATGTTTTTACCTTCGTTTTACCAATCAATGCGATTGCGAGTGACAACTTCCTCTTTTGTCCGCCTGACAAATTCTTTGACAAAGTTTCCGTCTTATCAGCAAGCTGTAGCTTCTGCAAAAGCGTTTTAGTTTCAACAGCGACTCCATCCTCGTCAGTTTCCAACCCAAACTTGAGCCCTTTGAGCTATATTTGAACAACGATATTCATTAATGCTTCTGTAAAATTGAAAATTAAATTTCTGCTACATATTATGTGACTACCAGCCCAAAAAATATTAGATGCTCCCCCACCGTGAGTTCATCAAACAACATGTTATGTTGAGGACAAAGTCCAAGATTAGCCCTAGCCTTATCCATCGCATTCGTTATGTCGTATCCATTCACTAAAGCTGTGCCTCCGGAAGGAGCAAACATTCCCGTTAGCATCGAAATCGTTGTCGTCTTTCCTGCTCCGTTGTGGCCCAACAAAACGAAGATCTCTGATTCATACATTTTCATGCTAACCCCTTCAACTGCTACCTTATGCTTTCCAAAGTTTTTACGAAGATTCCTTATCTCAACTCCAGCTTTTGCATCGGACGGTGCATTTTCAAATCCAGGTGCGTTTTGATTTTCATTCTCTTTAACTTGACCATCCGAAGTATCAATTTCAATTCCCTTTTTTTGATTACAGTATGCACTCGGGAGGAAAATGTAGTACCAGGGTTTCCTCACTCCAAACTTGGAAGGCAGCACATTTTCCAAATACAGTGCAAGGCCCATATATAACAGGATATTCAGAATAAGCATTAAACAGATGTGGGCAAGGGATAATGTGTCGTCTTTGCTAATAGGTTCTCCAATATTTGACCAATGGATCCCCTCCCCTGTAAAAAAAAGATCAAAGTAAAGACCATAAACAAATAGTTAAAGTTGCACACTCGTAATAATCCTCATTTTGACTTGATTATTACCTCTTCCCTCAAATGAACCGATGACTTTGGTACTCAACCCTAACGCCACATTTGGAAGAAGCGCAAAACTCATTTTTGAAGCCAGTGAAACCGTGTCATAATATTGATGAAGGTAGGACATCGGAAAAAGGTATGAAACATACCACAGTATTTGTCCGATGTGGGTTGCAAAAGATGCTGCAAAAAAAATGACATGACATTACACACTTGCTATAACTTTCTTTGACCTCATTACATAATATATAATGCATTACGTTTCGTAAAAAAGGAGCAAATAAAGAAGCAGAAGGATACTGATGATATGACGAACAACATCAAAACAGTCCAGCAAAGAGTTGGGTCACTGTGTTCGAACACAGGCGCCCAGGTAAAACCGGGATAGGACCTCGTAAACATCATGCCCACAATGATAGTAATGGTAATTATGTGAATCACCAAAGAGTTGAGTATCCACCCAAGAGCTTGCATCCAGTTAGAAAGTCCATTTAATATCAACAGTTCCTTTGAGAAATTTAAATAAACATCCAACAAAGAAAACAATTTTATTCCCGAACAGTAGATCAATCCTTTATGTGTTTTTATTTAATTTTTATTTAATGTTTACCTTTATCCCGGTTTCCTTCTCGCTAACAACATTGCTCATAACTTTATCAACCATGAAACTAAATCCAAAAACAAAACATACGGGAAGAAATAGAGCATAGAAGCCATCGTAATCGTCCATTGAATGATAGGCAGGATATGGGAATGGTTGTAGGGAGAACTAAAAGTTAGAAATGCAATCAAATCAAACTTTTTCTTCACTGGACAAAGATAATTTGTTTTTTGGTTTCATACATTATGTGTGACAGCTCGCCCTGTCAATTTTTTCGTCAGAATTTTGTCAATGCATATTTGAAGACCGATAAATCCAGATTCAGCGTACAGCTTCGAATTGGTCATATCGGGTCCTGGGTGTTGGGTTTCAGGAAAAAGTTTATCGATCTTTGAGGACGGCACATTCTTCAATCGTATTTTATAGGAGACTGTATCACCACCAGTTCCTACTCCGAACCCATCTTCGAACACGATAGCAGCTTGGAAAGAGGACGCAAGTACAATATTAGATGTCAAATCAGCAACATGTGCCTCAATTCCTCGCTCATCGTCAAATCCTTTCCAATCTAAAGCCATAAGTTGAATGTGATTAAGTAATAAGTATAACGATTGGTGGGTTATATATTTTGTACTTAAGTTATTTTAGAGTATTGTTCTCTGCTTACCAACTGTTGTTTCCCCTGGTAAACAGTTCTTCAATTGATCAACGACGTCTCTTGTCTGATTATTATTTGGGGCGTAACCGACAGTGCATGATGGACAGAGAAGGCTTTCAGATGTTTTCAGCTTCAATTTCTGTTATAGATTATAGGTCATGATAAAGCTGGTATTAAGTTTACACTGCTGACACCTGTGTCAACTGCTTAACATTGTATCAGATGGAATAAAACTAGCAAATGAGATATGCTTGAGCTTACATATTCTCCCAACTCGGGAAATGTGGTACTGATTCCTGAGCGCTCTGAGATTCCTTTGCTTACGCCCTAGAAACGAGAAATTCAAAAACAAAGAAATAAACAACATACAATTTCGTAGAGCTTGAATGATAAAACATGCAAGTAAAAAGCAAAACTGTTAATCCACCGCATGTCAAGGGAGTTCTTTTCAGTTTTTCCTTGTTTTGGAATACAAACTATTACAAATTGCTTCCAAAATGTTCACCTACCAGCATAAACGAAAGCAATATGGGAATCAGGACTTCCAAGGCTGTTGCAATGTAGTGTCTCTTCCTGATCATAAAATTCTTCCAAACTAGCAGCAAAATCTTGTGCATTTTGCCCAAGCTGATAAACGATACATCTATCAATATAAAGTGATACTGACGTTTGGTAATTGAGTTATTATTTTAAGTTATTACTTTCATTGTCAACTTGGTACAAAAGCTGATTGATCTAATGATCATCACCCAAAAAAAAAGTCCTAATAATTGATTGTGTATTTACATTATTTATAAGGTGCTATGGAGAAAAAAGTGAAAGTTGAAAGTGATGAATCATTTACTTTTTACCAGTAGTTAGGTGCACTGTCATATTCAGTACACCTAATCTACTACAAATAGTACATATGAATATGCTAACACAATATTTCACTTTTTCGTAATTGATTGGTTTGAGAAAGTATTTTAGTTTAAATTATGAAATACTCTAGCAGTGTATATTTATCATAAAAATATTTTCTGCATTCGGCAAATTATAACAGTGGATAACATACGCAATTACTGATAATTATTAGATAGATTTTTGTTATTAAATAAATAAGCTATTTGAAGATACAGGTTACAGGGACATGTCATTTTCTGAAGCATTCCTTGAAGTTTATGAATTTTTAAACTTGACAACCCAATTACCATTATCATAATAGCTATCAAGAATCTTTGAGTCAGGTTTAACTTCAGTAATCAATTCCTCCAGTTCACCTTTATCAAAGACATGATAAAATCGATGATGAACACTGCATTGTTTTTCGTGATGGTTGATCCAAGGCACAAGCATATCATTCTGTTGAAATTCATCCTCTCGATCATGAATAGGAAGAAACAAGTAGTCGGAAACTTGGCCAACGCATGAACCAGGTGGATTATAGCCATTCCTTTCCTGCTGCCTTTCAGACCATGTTGACCGAGTTTTATCCAAGTTCTGATCTTTAGCCCATACATATATCAATCCAAGACCATTGGGAGAAAGTACACGCATTATTTCCTCAATGAATCTCAATCTTCTCTCCTATCAAGTACCAAATTGATTGGATTTTAAGATCGGAATGCTGATGACCTGAGAGTTACTCATACAAACTTGTCTTATTCTTCTTATTAATCTAAATTACCTTTGTAGAAATATGATGTAAGACAGCTATAGAAATCACAGAGTCAAAATAGTCATCTTTAAAGGGCAAAGAAAGAGCATTTGCGCGAACAACTTGATTCCCTTTTTCATGGCACTTCATCAAAAGGCTAGAACTCATGTCCATTCCGACCTGTGAAATAAAGTCACATAGTAATAAAAATTGGTCACTCCATGAATGTTTTTAAACTTGGTCAAGCGTTATTTTATTCCTCAGTTGTATCCAGCTCACCTCCAATATATCCTTATTGATTCCAAAGTACTTGCCATTAGCGCATCCTACATCTAGCATGCGATCACCAGGTTTGAGATTCTCAACAAATTCCTTAACCTTTGGCCAAGGCTTATGACGAGTTTCTGTAAAATGAGTAGCTATGTCTTCATACACCTGAAAACAGATATATGATCAATTTTGTAGGTAATCTATAAAAAATCTTTGTTACAGCTGAAATATTGACATTTACCTTGTGCACCAAATCAGCTTCCATTATGGAAGCATTTTCAATGGTGATTTTCCCTTTTTGAGTATCACATAAGTTTGGAAACCTGTGGGATACAAAATACTTTCATAAAGGTAGCAACTAATTGAAATTTATTTTAAACTAAACCCAAAATCCCCTGAAATTTACTTACTTGCAATGGCAAACCATTTTGTCACGTTTAAGTCTTCTGAAAGTCAATGATATACGAAGACCCCGGCTTTGTACAGTAATACCTCCGTTGGATGTATCAGGCACGATTTCCCACGTTGTTGGAGTAATACCATGAGTCCAACCGTATCTGTAGAAAATGTAATAAAAATTTACTACAAAAGTCACTTATAGCAATAGTGAAGTCATTGGTCAATAACATTAACAATGACAAACCTTGATTCACCATCCATTACTAGCAAACTTCTGGCAGGTAAATTCACACTTGAAACAGAATTACCCTGTTTAAAGTCCATAACTGCGTCCGATCCTAAGCTAAGAGAAATAATTGGACCTTCGAAACAGCTATGCGTGTCACAATGTGGAGGTATTCCTGTGGAACAAAAAACCAATGAAACAAAAAATGAGACTGTTAAAGAAATAAAATCTAATAAACCAGGCATTAGAATGCCGAAGTAACCTTGGCCAGGCGAATACTGATTGACAGTTAGCTGATCAGGCTCAGCAGAAACACCGCTATTCTTGATTATTCTTGAAACTACAGGCATTACATAATCAGGTATCTTTTCGGGCAATGGACAGCTAGAATCCACATCATTCGTACCGTACCGAAATTCATAGCCGAAATGCGTAACGGTTCGCTTCTTTAAGTTGGTGACTGTATAGAAAAAAAATTACAAGTGAATTTTAGATGCCTCTACTAACATTGAATGAAGGATTTCAAATGAACTCGTCATAAATATCTAACCTTGTGACGGGTCCACGTAGAGATTTCTAATCAAACAGTCTTCTTCTTCCGGTGTGACAAAGTCTAAATAAAGTGAAAGCCCATCTGGACGCTTAGTTTGGAAAGACCTTAGGTAGCTAATGTCTTCCTCAGGAATCGCTGCAGCATGAAAAAAATGAACACAAAGGGACCTGCATTACATTTCACATACAAATTATGAGAAACAGACTAACCAAATTAAAGCGTACCTTCAACATTGCCAACACATCCAATATAGAGCGGTTGTCTTTCCCTATAGTTACTTCCTTGATACTTGTTTTTAACGGTAATAGCATCCTGTATGCTAGAGAAACGGACAAAGGTATACAACTTATCCCCATACAAACGAACTTCTACTGGTTGAGGAGTCAAATAAGCCAAAATATCCTTTCTACTGGTTCCTGTCGCTATTCCAAATCCCGAAATGAAGAGCCACTAAAGACCAAACAATTATACAGTAGTTCTTGAGTATACACACACACAACAACATATTAAAGTAGAAGGCTTTTATATATTAACAACATGTAATTAATACCTCGTTATTCGGTTCACCCGAGACACTAATTTTGACATGCTCTGGAACACCCTGTTTCATCTTATGCATTTTACGAGCGCTCTTTCGTTTCATCTTTCTTAAATTCCGTGGTACCGTCTCCTTCACAAACTTCGTATCTTTCTTCTCAGGACTGGAAGCAGGTGCTTGCCCTAATACACTTTCCTCCTCGTCCAAAACGGTGGTAAGTAGTAAGTCATCAAGCTCCGTAGTATTTTGGTCCATTTTATTTATTGTCCTTATTTTCTACTCTACAATAACAGAACCGTTTCTAACTTGGTTTTAGTCCACAAACTACTGACTACTAATAAACGACAAGATTATTGGAGAAACTGTTTCAATTAAATGCTAGAAACAAACTGTAACCCACATTTTGTCATAACACATTGCACGTGTTTTCTGTAGTATTTTCGTGGATCTGGTTCAGTTACAGCTGTGCTTCAAATTTTGCGGAATGCTTGCATTGCCCAAGATATCACAGATGTGTGGAAGTGTGACAGTGGTTAATTATACTACCAAATGCAAAATCACAAAAACTTTTCGCGTGTGCGTGTGCCCCGATATGAGCATGCGCCGTCTCACTAACATTGATGTAGTGAAAAGATTCACCTGGAGATATGTACATGTATAAACTTTGATGCAATTCAAAATTATTTACCAGTTATGATTAAGAAGTTTGGTCGTGACAAAAATTAATAAAAAGAAAGAAATACAAGATTAATTAAAATCGAAATGTTTTGCTTATGTTTCTGTATTACAATGCAGTTTGACTCTTATTTCCATAAAATACGTTAATGTTTCTCTAAGGAACCAAGTAATAAATTGTGTATAATATTGAATTTGATGTCTCTCAGCGTAAGGAAGCCGGACTCATAAAGTTTACAAAAGTTTAACGTCCGAACAATCCCTTCACCTTTGGCCCCTTCAAGACGTCCCCATCTTGACCAGCAATAACGATCTCCTTGTATTTCGGTAGTCGTTCTAATAAACCCAATGCAGCAATAGAAGGTCGTGAGTTCAACATTTTTTGAGCTAATGCCTTGATATCATCTGGGGTAACTTGCTCTGTAAACCCAAAACAAGTTTTTTATTAGTATAGTTGATAACTCTAACGGTAATTTATTATTTTATGAAGTGAAGGGAATTTATTTACCAATGAGCTTGATGTACTCCGTTGGAGGTTTGTAATGTCCATGAGCTAACACTTGTCGACCTATGTCTTCAAACAAAACTGGGCGAGACTCTAGGTTCATGAGCAGCATAGACTGAAGTTGGCGCTTGGCTCGCTGAAATTGAGAATTACCTTCATTTAGTTTATGATTCAACACACATTTATTGGTATCAAGTATAAGGCGTTGGTATATATAATGATAAATAATAGAATGAGCAGGAGAAATCTACAAGGTAGTGGATTCAATCTTAGTGTGTAACATATTTACGGTATTTATTGATTAGCATCAATACTTAAGAAATCATATAATTCATAACCGCGCTTACGTACTAGACCGACACGGCATCACGCCGCGTCATTGGGAGAGGATCACACTCTCTACTATAACTATCTTAACTAATGCCTAATCACAAGGCTTGCATGAACCCGTAATCACAACTGGCCAGCATAACGACATCATAACGAATGCTACTTACTCCAGCTTCTCGAGCTCTATTTATACCTGCTACGGAATCGCTCCGTAGTCACACACGCAAATCGCTTGCGCATTTACAACTAACTACTTAACATAACTTATTATATAGGTTCTTCACCTCACTTTGCACTTATATCCTTACATATCCCCACCACTTTTCCGGCAGCTAGCCGCTTAAGGGTCTTCTTCCTTCCCGAACCACCACGCTGCTTACGAGGGCGAAACGCTGGATTCCGAGGCATATCACATTGCCAGGCGAAATGCTTGGGCTTGCCACAGCGGTAGCAAATACCCTCGCATGTTCGCACTGCGGGATCATCCCTGCTCGGAGAAATGGTCACTTTAGGCGGACTGTAACGGGCCCGTGCGTCCTTCCGAAAGTGGTCATCATTAGGGAGCAATGGAGCGATCACGTCGAAAACGTAGAAAACCTGTGCCAGCGTCTCAGGAGGAGGAAGAGGAAGCCGCGACTTGATGGATGGGTGAAGTCCGTTGAAGACGTGATGAAACAATCGGTCCTCAGGAACTTCAGAATCCCCATAATTTTCGCAAATGGACTGCTCTACACGCCATGCGAATGATTGCACATGTTCTCCAGGGAGCTGCTCATACGATTTTGCAGGCACACCTTGAGTTGACACGCATCACATCACATTATTATTATTATTTCATGATTGGTACCACTTAATCTATGCGTAGCCTAAAATCTTAACTAACATTATTGACTTAACCTAATATACTTAAAACTAGAAAATATGAGAATATAATAATATATTTACAACCTGTCTTACCAGACTTGTCAAGTAAATTCTTTACAAAATCAGTAATGACTACACCTTGCTCTTGTTGTTTGGACATATTGAAAAGAGTGAGAAAAAAAACAAAGTTTGAACTTTGAAAAAAATCACATTAAATTTTAGAACGAGCTCTTGTTCTGTGAGCGATTGGAGGAGAAATGACAAATGTTTGACTTGGAACAGGAGTAACAATATTGTCTGGTATACTAACACTATTACCTGGAGTACCATCCGAGTCAGTAACAGCAAAAGATTCAAATGAAGGACGATCGAAATAAGGTTTTAAATTTTTCACATTGTGAGTACCCCCATACTCAGTTTGTGTGTTGTTTACTGCAGTGACTGAAACCGTTACAGGTGAAAGAACTTTTTCAACAACAAATGGACCAGACCATCTAAATCCAAACTTCTTAGTAAACTTTTTGAGCTTGTTGGATAGGAAATGTGTACGTAAAAGTACCTTATCCCCAACTTTCGGTACATACCGCTTGTGTCTCTTATTATAGTATTTTGACTGCTGCTCATGTGCTTTTTCAATGCTGCATCTGGCTTGTGCATAAATCTTGGATAAACGCTCCAGCAGTTCTTTTCCATATCTTTCTCTACTATCAAAGTCACCAGAGTATCTATTCAAATTATGGTCGAGTGGAGTTCTTATCTCCCGACCCAAGTTCATAAATGAAGGAGAAAAACCTGTGGTATCACTAACAGCAGTTCTTAAGGCTAAAGCAACAAAGTGAAGATACTCGTCCCATTTCCCATGCATATTTTTTCCAACATATGAGCTTAGCATTGCACGGATATTTCTATTTACTCTTTCAGCAATATTGCATTGAGGATGGTAACTTGTGGTATACTTGTGATGTATACCCCAAGCTTTACACATACTGTTAAACAGTTTTCCTCTGAAATTAGTCGCGTTGTCTGTCAATAGGGAGTGTGGTGAACCCCAACGAGAAAATACAGACGCTTCAAGTACTTTGGATACGATGCTTGCTTTTGCATCTGAAATTGCAAACAATTCAACCCACTTTGTAAAGTGGTCAACACAAACTAAAATGTACTGTTTGCCAGTTCGGCTTTTTGGTAAGGGACCAACCAAGTCCACAGCAAGCATGTCCCATGGACCGTAGATTTTAGCATTTTGTAAATTGCCATGAGGCTTACTTGTAGGGTTTTTAACTTGCTGGCAAATTGGACATGAACGAATGTAAGTAAAAATATCCTCGTGCATGCCAATCCAATATACACGTCGTAAAATTCTATAAGCTGTTTTTCTATAAGCCATATGACCGCTGTGAGGCGAGTCATGAAAGTATTTAAGTATTTCATTCCTCATGCATTTTGGAATGTAAGGAAGTTTAGCGTTAGCCTTTGTTACTTTGAAAAGCATACCATCTTCATGCAATAAATCAGAAGGTAAATCTGTAAGTAAAGCTTGAACTTCATTGTCATGCAACTGAGCTTCTTGTATTTTTTCGTAATCAATGTCTGAACTAAGTAAGGTAAGCAAATTTAAAGGGACATCCATTACTTCCTTAACATCTTCTTCTTCTGGTTCACCAACTGGTGCTCTTGACAAAGCATCAGCCACCATATTCATTTTCCCAGGGCAATGCTTTATGATGGGCTGAAAATCTTGAATTTTCAGAGACCATCTCATAAACTTTGAATTAATATTTTTCATCGTATTAAGCCAAAGCAAAGCTTTGTTGTCAGTCTCGAGTATGAACTCTTGACCGTCAAGATATTCAGCAAAACGAGATAAACTCCAAACTATTGCGAGACATTCTTTCTCAGTTGAATGGTAATTCCTCTCAGTTTTTGACAAAGACCTGCTAGCGAATGCTATAGGACGCTCATATCCATCTATCTGCTTTTGACACAAAACACTAGCTATCCCTATATCAGAAGCATCTGTACGTAAAATGAACTGTTTTGAAAAATCAGGAAATGCTAATGTTACTGCATTGCATATTTCGTCTTTTAAAATTTGAAATGAACTAGTTTGTAAGTCAGTCCATTCAAACGGAATGTCTGAACGTAATAATTTATTCAGGGGGTCGGCTTTGTCTGCAAACTGCAAACTTACAGTATCATTAATATGCTCACCTCAAATTCTTGGGGATCGACAGGATCAGCCATCTTATGAAATTCTTGCATTAATGTTTCAGTCAATGATTTCATATACTCTGGGGGTGCGCTCGCGTAGATACAGAACATGCCACTGTCTGTGTAAGAGTTATTGTAAGCTGTTGCATTGTACACCCAGTGTTTGCTAAAATAAATAAATTAAAAAGTAAATTACTAACTGTTTATGGCAAATGAAACCCAATTTAATGTTTTAACATTCACTCATTATTACTTGTTAAGGACATTTGTGTACAAACGAGAGTACATTCCTTTCCCAGGGCCACCAGCACTGAAGGAGCCTCCTCCGCCCATCATTATATTCGTCACACATGCCGGAATGAACAGAGGATCCATATGAGAAACTGACTGTAATCCTAATGCCATATGTGCTAGTTTAGGCACAGGTAACGGACCAGCATTAAACTGCGTAAAGTCTTGCTGAACCTGAGAAGCAATAAAACAAAACACATCACATTAAACACTTTAAATAATAAATAAGTAGAGTTTGCTAAATAACTACCCCATTTGAGTTAAAATAGCTTACCCGAACTTCGCCACCAGTGTAGATGGCTGTGGTATCGTCAGGGTCTTCACCCTTGATTCCCTCCACATTCCAAGTTGCATTGTCAACAGTCAAATATTCCTTACTAAGATCAAGTAGTTCTGAATGGTCCACTCCAACCGCGGACACAACGATTCTCTCTGGTGTATAGTTTGTCTTCATGAACTTTAACAGCTCCTCTCTTGTAATATTTTCAATACCGTCCGCTTTACAGACTCTGGGGTAGCCAAGGGTGTTGTTGTTCCAAGCGGCTTCATGAATCATCTCTAAAATTACTGCTTCTTTTTCTGGGCGAAGCTGCAAATCTTCAATTTCATATAGTATAGACTGGCGTGCACTGCTGAGTTCCTCCTCTGTTATACGTGGGCGAAATACAGCATCACCTAACAGTTTCATCATTCTTTCCAAACCTGAGACTTGTAAAGATATTGCATAGACCGTTGTGTCCCTAAACCCCATAATCAATTTTATTGTGAATTTTTAATTATGACATGAAAGTTACTTAAAGCACTGCTTTTATTTTACAACTCACCGAGATGACTGAGAATCACAAATAGCACCGTAATGTTCCATTTCCTTGATGATGGAATTTTTGTCCGGATAGCCGTCTGATGTCTGTAAATGTATTTTTTTTAAATTCTTTGCATTATTTTTTTTTGCTTTTTCACAAAAACAAAAATCAATTCTCCAAATTAAACATTTGGACACGTACCAGGAATCCCAGCTTTTCAATAACGTGAGAGACGCCCTTCACAATGGGTTTTTCAAATCGTGCTCCCGACTTTACAGCAACACCAATAGTGCAATAACGGCCTGGACGTGGTTGAGAAGCTACTCTTAAACCACTGTCGAGCTTTGTGACTTTCGTTTCATGAGAGCCACCTTCTGCGGTAGAAAATAAGGGATTAGGGAGCCCAGGCAAGGGGATGTCCAGTGGAATACGTGCACGTTTTGGTTTGTCACCACTCGTGGCATCTGGGTTTATTTGGGGAGCTGTAGCTGTCGATGCTAATAACAGAAGCGTAACATTTAAAAGTAATTAATAAAGCATAGGGTAATCATTTCAAAATAAAAGTCAACACTGACACTTACCTGATACAGTAGGCTGTGAGCCTTTGATAGTGGGTGTGTCAGGCACCTTTCCACTACTGGCATAACGACGAGAACGACGTAATAATGGAACTGTTTTATACATTTTTTCCATCACCACCACTCCATTTTTTATTGCTATCATTTTGATGCAGATTGTTTAGACGAGTTCTTGTCCTATTAATAAACTATAAAAAAACCATAAATACATTAAACCACAATATGTACCAAATATGGTATGCTGTTCATTTCATACAAACATTGTTCTCATGGCCTGACTGATTTGTAACCAATAAAACTAATGTTTTTATGGAAATTCTTAGTTGAAATACAATAGATAATGGTACTTTGTCATTTGTATAATCAGCAATTGCCAAAAAGTGTTCTTTTGTACTCACCAACACCAAAAAATTAAATTAAACAACAAATAAGTAACAGTCCGATCATATAATTACATGAGCTTAGTAACTAAGGATTTCATGTTGACAAAGAATGACAGCGTTCAATCAATTTCAATATGAAAGAGTGGCGGTCAAATTTGACATGACGAGTACAGAAATTTTAAATTAAATTTCACTACGAAGTATAAGCTATAACTATTAAATTAAACTGCTACACCTGTATTAAAATATAGTGTTAAAATTCTATTGGAGTCGTAGTCATACCCTTAACTCTAGGCTCAGCTGATTACTGACTAGCATGCAATGAAAAATACACAAAGGATTTTATACAAACAAGAAATGTGCCTAAGTAAATTACTTTGTTTTCCCTACTCAAATGAGTGGATAGTAGGTACTTACTGAAGGTTTATGTCAAAGTAACTTTAAGTAAAGTAAACAAAAGAAGTTTAGTAACGAGTAAGTAACAGCTGAGTAAATTCTGACTCAATCACACAAAAGCAGCTTTATTTTTTAGCTCCTCAGAGTAGTTTTTTTCTTCAAGTCCGAAATAATGTGACACCTCCAACTTCTTTTCGGATGTTGTGCTTGCTGTTTGTTTAATGTTGCATAAGTTTCGTGTTAAGTTAACCAAGTTCGATCGGTTCCTCCCTATTCTCATGAGAGCAATACTCTATGGTGTACTGTAATACATGTGTGTCAGATTAGGCGGGAAACAACGGACACGTGTTGATAGCTGCTGCTTTGCTTTTGTGCATTAGAAAACCCTTTTATCACTTGTTTTACGGGAGAAACTGCGTAAGAGACTTCTATTTTATTGTTGACAATTGGCAGCTGTCCAGCTATCTCAACCTGTTACATTATTGGTTCATCATCGTTGTCAATATTTAATTTAGTAGGAAAATGCTGGAAGATCGGTTGGCTGGATTGCACAAGGAATTGAAGTCCTTGTTTCCAATGAGTCACAGGAAGAAAGCACGACGTAACAAGTCATTGGGAAAATTTCTGGGTGGAACGTACAATGTAAATGAGATGGTAGAAGAAGTTCGGGTTTCGGGAGCTGCAGTTAAACGATCCTCAGATGACTGTCTTCTAAAAGTGAAGGCGTTCCAAGCGCTTTACAGTGGTCAATCTATGAAGTATCTGGAGCCATTGCCAAACTCTCAATTACAAGGATTCAAACTGTATGCGAATTTCGACAACAGGCCATTGTTTCCTTTGGAGTTTCCGAGTACTAGCTCATCCGCTTTGGAACAGACGATGAAAAATACGGAGCACAAAAGGATTCCCCTGCCTCCCAAGGTGGAGGCTTTCGTAAAAAGCGTTAGCATCTCTCCAAAGAAGGTGACTCAGAAAAAGAAGAAACTTAAAGATGCCAAGGCCAGAAGTCACATGAAGAAATGGTTCCCTCGGATTCCAATATCGGTGGCATCAAAATCAGACATTCCGTCACAAAATAGAGCCAGCGGACCAACGACGCTTATCAAAAATCAACGTGTTAGACCGACGGGAAACTCTTATCAAGAGTGACACCAAATGCTAGTACGTCACGGCATGTATACTCACAGTAAAATATTGTATATTATTATTACTTTGTCTGACAACCTTATTCACTTCTTCAAAGGTTGTTCTATTAATACCTACTAATTTATTAAACCATCGAATATTGTATAAATACATTTAACTTAATCACGAATTGTTGATCAACATTTGTACTCAGCCAGAATTAAATTTCAAAACGGAACACTTTCTTGATGATCGAACAATTTTGAATAAAATTGGTCGTTGTGGACTTTCTCCCGACAATTTGTCTATGTTGCCAAATGCATAATTTTATATTTTATTCCTACATGTAATTGTACGGAATGATCATGCATAAATTTGTCTACATAACTGCATACTTTGCTGGTAAAACATCTATTGACTTGGAAACTGGTAGAGCAAAAAATAAATTTCCCAGATGTGTTGGTTGCAAGCATGCCATGGACTTGTTTAAATATATATGAGTTACTCTTTTTAGATTCAATCCATTTTTTCTGTGCAGGTAGTATGTCATAAGTTATGAACAAATACGAAGAAATACCTTATTACCCCAGGTGAAAGATGTTTGACTTTCACCGTCCCATTTCTTGCTTCATTAGGAAGTGGATAGCGTCTAGAGTTCTCAATAAAATTGCAAGAATTTTTTTTATTGGATTCCTCATAAAATTTTGGTCATGAGTCACGAATTAGTTTTTCACTATGGTGATAGAAAAATTCCATGTTTAAATGGTCTCTAAAATGCCACATTTTTGGGCAAAAATACCTCATTCTGACCACTTAAATAATTGCACATTTGTTTGACATTTACTCTTTACAAATATAGTACATACTATTTTTGGTGGAAAACTGGTTGAAGCGTCTCATCTGAGATGTCTCGATTTCCTTTGCTAGATCACTTTAAACATGGATTTTTGTAACTTTAAAGTTGAATGTAACTTTATACGTGGTTTTGAAGATAGTGAGAGGGAATCAAATGATAAGCTGCGGACTCATGCCACGAAATTTATATCTTGCATAAATGGCAGTTAAATGTATAGCCACAGTGCACCGCATTAGCCAATTTACAAACCGCGATAAACTTATCGAATCTGAATGCATCAACGACGATCTCGCTAGTGCTACAAGCCGCGATAATGCAGAATAGTAGACCAACTGGAAGCGAGTAGACTAACAAGGAGGTTAACTACTAACTTGACTAATCGCAAACACCTAAAAAGACAAAAAAGGTCGAGTGCATATTTGTGACAAAATTATTTTAAATAGTTCATTCGCAAACCATTTAAGGTCACATATCAAGGAAAAAGCATACTCTTGGAGGCAATGCCAATCTTCTTTCACAATTAGGAGTGATTTAAGTCAGCATGTTGGATTGATTTACAAAAGGGAGCGCCAATTTAACTGTCAAATTTGTGACAAAGCATTTTCTGATGCGTTTAAGTTAAAATATCACGCAAAGGATGGTAGAAATGAAGCTGGACTCCAATGCTCAATTTGTGGAAAAGAGTTTAAATCATGGTATGGATATAAAAGGCACACAATTGCTCATCTAGGAATAAAAAGTGACAAAAATAGATTAAACTGTGAACTATGTGGAAAAACGTTTGCAACTAAATGGGGTCGTGATGAGCATTTGAAGAAGCATTTGAATGAATTGACCAAAAAATGCAGTTTACCTGAAAACATTTGGGACTGCTAAGCTGTCATTAGCTAAGATATTATCTAGCATGAGATGAGGAAACGCTTGTACAAAAATGAGTTTTTTGTTTTTATTACTGGAAATAGATTTTATTGCTACAAGCAGTGCATTATTAAATTAAATAAGCTAAAAATTCAATTAAACAAAGTAATAACTATAGCATATTGTAATAAAAAAAATATATTGGATTATTTCTACCCCAAAGATTTAAAACAAGCAATTTTTCTACTTCTGCATCATTCCTGATAATATTATCGTATGCTTTTGCAACTTACGAATTTAAAAATTCAATCACGTCGAAATTATTTTTGAGACCCCGAAACAAAAGTAATAAAACTCCCAAATTAAAATATAGTTATTGAAGTAACAGTAATTACATTAAAACATACCTGACAATTTTGATTTTATCTAATTTTATGTAAATTACATTGGCATGGATTATACGCTGCAGGCATGAATCGTATGTCCGCCTATATGTACATTATCTTTTACGACAATGTTTGTGAACCATGAAGCGAATAGTGATCTGATAACCTGATAAGACTTTAAACTACCATCACGTTTAATGCATACAAAATTATAGCACATTTATATATTTTATGCTTCAACCTCAAGTGTTGCTTCTAGCTCCTCATGTCTTCATGTAACTTTCACATGATCTTATTGATGCACAAATATTTTTTGTGCACTTGAGTGCATGTACGTAGTTGATCATAATTATGCGTACGTGTCTGTGGACACAATTTCCTTTGTATGATCTAGACATTAGTTTCTCGGCAGTTTAATGACATTTGTTACTTGAGATTTCAAAAAAACTATGTGCTTCATGAACTCTGCATATTTCCATGAATATTAGTTTTTCAGAACATAATTTGCATGTAAACAAGAAATATTAAGTACAAAATTAATGACCAATTAATGGCTTACTTAGTAAGTAAATTTGTGGCTTGGCTTTGTGGCCGATTCAAACCCATTCTTATTTTTATATGCTCACTCCGTGTCATTCATTAAGTACGTATGTATTGATTACACTCTTTGAGTAACACTCCGAAAATAAAGCAGCAATAGTAATACAATCATGCAGCTTTCAATAAAAGGCCGTTGTATGCAACTAACACAACCACATAATGTGATATCAATTCTTTTGATTGCGATTACTCACCACTCATGAATTGCACCATGAAATTTCTCTCTGCCAACGTGCCAACTCTATTCATTACCATGAATTACAATTTCCAAGAATTTCATTTGTATGTAAACAAGAAATATTGGAATATTAATATGAAATATGTCATGATTTGCAAATTGTACGACCTCCTTAGCAATTTTGTGGCTTTGTCTACTTCCCGATTCAAAGCCCGTCCTTTTTAACTTGCTCATATTAAGTTACAAATTTTCCATACGAATTTTCTGCACACTCTATCAATCCTAATTATTCCTAGTTCTCAACTGAAAAGACCAACCAAACCAGTCCTGCTGTCTCGACTTTATTCTTCAGGATGAACTGCACAGATTTCGCTACAGATGAATACCTACCCGAAGTTTTCATTTGCCAAATAATAGATTTGGAGGATTACAGAGTTTGTTCAGAACAGGACCCAAGCGTGTGCATACGTTGCTCAATGTTAGGAAAATTCATCACGGGGGAGAGTATTCATGACACTGGATCAAGTGGTCACATGATATGCATCTTTTTGTGGTGCTTGGTTGTCATAATCGGAGTACTTGGGGTGCTCACAAATTTTCTCGTAATTGTGGTGACATGGCGTTTGTACAATCACAGTCAAAGGCCGTTTGACATTTTGATCATGTTTCTTGCCGGATTTGACATGATGTGCTCTGGATCATCGGTTGTGGCAATGACTGTACATGTTGTTCTATATCGTAAGTATTTCTCAATTTTATTCAATCATTTGCTTGTGATATTATGAAACAGTTTTCGTTTCGTTTTTCATAGAATCATGGGTGGCTAAGGATTTTATGACAATGCAATGGTTTCATAAATCTACTCTTGCTATTTTACTGAGTAAGGTTTGTTAACTAAATTATTTATATATCTTGTCTCATTTATAAATTTATTAGTAAACTTAAAATTTTTATCTAAGGCAGAACTGCTTCGACATATACAGCCATGCTCATAACTATGGAAAGGTTTTTGGTGATAACTTTCCCTTTTCAAACTGTAGTAGTAGTAGTAGTAGGGAATTTATTGACCATATCAAGCCATCATACACGGTCATATAGTTTGGTTTACATATTAGTATTGAAATATAAGTTTAATTATAGATTAATTGGTTTAAATCATAATTGACGTTAAAGTTAATAAGTAAGTATGAAGTCCCTCGTTTTCATTGCGTTTTTCCAGAATATGTATAAAGATTTTAGGTTGGGCACGCTGTAATTGTCCAGTATCTTCTTAAACGCTACTCTATCCAAATTTTGTAGGTTACTATTTGACATGTTGTTAAATATTTTTCGAGCACTCATATAATGTCTGCATTCACAGAAGATGTGGTACACATCTTCGAGGCCTCGCCCACACGCTTCGCAGTTTGAATATTTGTTACTTCGGTTCCCATTTAAATTGCAGGGCTTTTTATAGTATATATAATCATGTCCGAATCTTAGTTGAAACAAAAGTCTTTTAATATTGAAGTCGACGTTGATGTTCAGGTAAGCTTCCGTGCCTATGCTCCGTTTGGTATGGCTGTAGTTATTGCTTCTGCTTTTCGCGAATGACAAACAATCATTATTAATTTTAAGTCTGTGTTTGGTGACTATGCTTTTGATGTCGGAGTATCTCTTCAGAATACTGACATTCTTATCTAGACAGCCTATTTTCCATTCACGGAGTAACTTATTGACACTAGACACCCAGTTATAGTTTTCGTTACATACACTTTCGACGCTAATGAGCTTATAATAACAGGACTTTACAAGAGATTCTTCCGGTTTAAATTTGATTTTTAACAGGAATTTTAAGATTATGTTTAGCCAGCAGTTTTCAATTGGCTTCATATTTGTTTCAAGTAGCAACTCATGCCTTTGGGTTTCATTAGGTAAGTAGTATAGTTTGCGAATGAACTTATTTTGAAATGTAAGTAACTTATTTATCTCACTAGCTCCCCAGAGGGGTATTCCATAAAATAAAACAGACTTGCATAATGAGTCATACAGTTTTTCTTGCACGTTAAAATTCGTTATTCTTGCTTTACGAAATACACCTATAAGTGAGGTTCCTGCAGCTTCGGCTTTGCTGATGAAGTGGTCACATGTAGCACTAAATTTTCCGGAGTAGTGGAAAGGTATCCCAAGGTATGTGTATTTGGGTACATTTTCAATTTTCTCGTTTCCCCAAAATAATTGTATTTTCTTAAGTTTGTGGTGCTTTCTAAAAACCACTACTTGCGTTTTCAGCAGGTTGACTTTGAGGTTGTTATTTTCAAAGTACTCCTTCAGTTTGTTAATTTTTTCTTGTAAATCACGTGCACTTACAGCGACTAAGGCTATATCGTCCGCAAATAATAACATGTTCACATCAAAAGACCCAATTCTGATACTACTTGCGTCCGCTTTTTCTACATGGTTTATTACGTCATCCAGGAAGAGGGTGAAAAGTTTAGGACTAAGGCTTTCACCTTGTAAAACCGATTTGGTTATAAAGAAAGGTTCCGAGAAGGAACCTCCGCAGCGTACTTTTGCGTTAGCACAAGAGTAAAGTTGTCTCATTACGTTGATAAATCTCGTACTCAATCCTTTTTGGCTCAGTTTATTCCACAAGATTTTATGATTTATAGAATCAAATGCTTGACTTAGGTCAACAAACAAACAGAAAAGTTTCCCCTTCCTAAATCTAAGTTGATTTTGAATCAGCGTATTTAGCACAAACGCCTGTTCCACGCATCCTGTACCAGTTTTAAATCCTGCTTGGAATTCACTAATTTTCTTATTTTTAACGCACCATCTGTCAAGCCTATTAACTAACATAGACGTAAACAGTTTGGTTATTGTATTTAGGAGAGAGATTGGTCGATAATTGCTTGGCAGGTTCACATTGCCTTTTTTGAAAATTGGTACCAAGACAATTTCACTCCAATTCGGAGGCATTTCACTAGGGGACTTATAAACTTTGTTGAACAGATTTAAAAGGTCATGTTTAACGCTTGAACTAAGGTTCTTCCAGATCTCGTTACATATTCCGTCACTTCCTGGGGCTTTGCCGGGTGAGAGTTTTTTTATGGCTAAGCACAATTCAAACATATTAAACTCTTCATCTAGCATGTCGTCGGTTGTTACACATTGATCGTCTAATTCATTTGCTGTCATTGCATTATTTGTTTCTGAAAAAACAGTGTTAAAATGGTCTCTCCACTGGCCCATTTTAATCTCATTTTTAACTATTGTCTTTCTTTTACCAGTTCTGTAAATGTCAATTGCAGACCAGAATGATTTGCTGTCGTTACATTTTATAATTGTGTTGTAAATGTCTTTATAGAATTTGTCTTTTTTATTACGTAAGCTTTCTAGATAATCATTTTTGGAATTTTGCATTGCATTTTTACACTGAATGAACTTTTCCATATCACACAAAGGATTACATTTCCGAAATCGGTTTACAAAACCTCTATATTTTGCTTTCAGTTTTGCGAGCTCCGTGTCAGCCCACATTGGCATGTTTGCGAAATCTCCTATTTTACTCTCAGTTTTTAAACCCGCAGCTTTAGCACTTTTGTATAATATTGAGCATAGCGAGTCAAAATTTGCAGTCTCACAGTCACCTCTGTGACGATGTAGTTGCTGTATAAACTGTATTCTGAGGTCGGTTTCCCATTTAATTTTAGTCACTGTAGTAATAGGGAAATTATTTGTACCGTTATCACCAAGTACTAATTTGATTGGCATGTGGTGTGAGAATTCAGAACCAAGAACTTCGAATGAACTTATCTTGTCAAATACGTTTTCATTAACTAGACATAAGTCAACTACACTGGTTCCATTTTTATTGACGAAAGTGCACTCTCCAGAAGTATCACCGTGACATGATCCGTTGCATATGATAAAGTTTTCGATGTTCTGTAGTAAATATTTTCCTCTTTGATTCAGTTTCATATCTTTGCTCTGTCGTACGCCCTTGTTGATATTTTGATTTGATACGCGAGCATTGAAATCTCCCAGTACTAATGTAGGCATTTCATTTTTCACGGATGTTACGAAACTATTTAATTCCCGATCTGATTTGCATCCATCAGGAGGAAAGTATACAAAGCAAATTTTAACTATTTCACCAGTTGCTTTCTTTTGGGCTGTGACAAATATGTTTGTTGACGTTATCTTTGTTTTTAATATGTTGAAAATGTGTTTTTGGACACCGATGAGTAGACCGCCTTTATGTCTTCCTTTGGTTTTTTCTTTTGTTGGTTCTACAATAATACTTTCATATTTATTACAAAAAGTTTTAAAGCTTGACGATGTGTTCAGTCTTTCACTGGTGCACCATGTCTCTGCAGCACAAAAGAAATCAAAGTTTGAATTATTGATGAATTTAAATTTTTCGCTTGCAAGTTTGTTTGTTAGACCATCCACATTCCAGTAGCACACCGTAAAAGACTGAGCAGGCTTCCATGTATGATGGCCGAGTCCCTACCCGAGGGTAGGTCTGGCCTTTATCAGCTCTCCATCCTCCACCCCGAACGTTACTCCATCAATCACGACCTCCGATTTCTTCCACATAATTTTTGTAGTTTTCCCTTTCTCTTCCGCCTCTTTGGCTGATTTGATAAGCACTCTTCTGGTTATTCTTGTTGACTTGTGCAGATCCTCATTTATGTACACTGGGGGTTTCAGTATTTTATCCCTTTTCAAACTGGGCATTGGTTCACATCTCGCAAGACAACGCTATTTGCAGTGGGAGTAATATTGGTTTCGTTCCTGTTGAATACTCCAAGATTTCTCATGTTTCAAGTGGAACCCAATCCCTACATAAAATCGAATATTACGGCGCTTCAAGATTTTACGTACATTATTGGAGTCACTCACATGTTTGGCTGGAATACTTTGTGTTTATTTTATGAACATTTTTGGGATCTGAATGAACACCTTGATTTTTTGGCTCCTCTTCCTGTTCTGCTAATTTTTAACATACTTTCTTATGCAAAAGTAAGTAATTTCATTCCAATCTACTTTTTTAAGCTTGTTTAGTTTGTTTTATCAAAATTATTACGCTTAGTAATTTTATTACTACAACATTTATTTAGTCATGTCACAATATATTATAAACATTTCATTCTTTTAGAACACATATTTTAATGGAAATAACAATGAAAAGATTTATAGATAAAATATTTCCTCCATGGGAATGGAGGAAGGTATAGTCCCCAGCATGCTAATGGCATTTCCTCTCTGAATAGCCAAAGATATTCGCTGGTATAGGAAGTGTCTCGAACGTAGATCGCCGCTTTGAATGATTAATTGTGAACCGATAGAATCCACTAGACTTTTTGCTTCAGCGGACCAGGGTCCTAGAGTCTCAACAGCAAAGGCGACAAAATGATGGTTTTGGGACAAAGATTGGTATTTGGTTTCTTTACGTTTGCTAGCAATCTCAGCGGCTGCTCCTGCTTGTTTCGTAGTAGTATCAATATAGCTAGCAGCTAAGGTGTCAACACAAGTAGCATCCCAAACTAAGCATTTGCCTTTTGACCAGGGGACGAAACTCATTCCATCAGGGCGTTTCCCATCATCACGGAATAAACCAACAGGTTCCAGAGTGGAAGGTACATGAATGCTTCTTAATGACCTTTGGATTATATTATTGAGTTCTGAGTGCCTTGAAAAACGACCGGAGCTTTTTTTACAGCTTAGTCCATGTAATCCTTTTTCATCAACTTCTGTACCACAGTTACAAGTGTGTGGGCGACAAACTTTAGCGCCGAGTCTTAGACTGACGCACATTCGAAAAGATTGATCGTCAAGGAAGGTTCCGATGTTAGGGGAAGGAATTGCTTGAAGCCATGTTCCAGATTCTTGTTTTTGGAGAGCTAAAAAGCGAGCGGTATCAATGCTGTTGTCGAAAATCATATCATCCTTAACAATTCGATTGGTATTAATAATGTCCCAATTTTTCTGAAATGGTGTGATTGGTGGACGAATGCAATCATTTAACTTGTCCCAACATTCCAATGCTTCATCCAGATATTCGATTTGAAACTCATCTATTGGTTTATTCAAAATTTTGGCGACGAGTTCAGAAACGGAAAAGGCTGAAGAAATGAAAGCTGGTAGCGCTACATCTTGTATTTGTCTTATTCCAATACCACCATAAAGGACAGGTAGTGAGGCTTGCGTCCATTGTTTGGCATCAAATTGAGCGTTGAGAATTTCTTCCATAGTATTCTTTATGCATGAGTCAATGGTGCTCATAAATTCTGGAAATTTCCAAACTGGGAAGGTCCTCATGATATATGTAAATTTCGGTATTGCGAAACAGTTCTTCAGCAAGAAGTAAGCATAATGCGTTCTTAGTTTTGGGAGCTTAGAGAACATATTCTTCAAAACTTCAAGTTGAGTTTTCACATGAGACATAAAACCGTCAAGAAGAATTGGAGATCCAAGCAAATTCAATTCATTGGAATTGACAATCCTAATGCCAGGGGCAATGGTTTCGAACTTGGAGAGTGTATCCTGATTGACTTGTCCCGAACAGAAGAATATTTCGCACTTGTTAGGGTTAACCTCCAAACCAAACTCTTTTGCAGTTTTGATTAGCATTTCAAAATCTTTAAAAACGATATCCTCAGTATCCTTAAGTGTTCCGTCATCCAGATACCACACATTGAGTTCAGAATATAAAGCTTCAATGATTGGCTGTATAACTAAACTGAAGATCATTGGTCCAGCAGGATCACCCTGTTGAGCTCCGACCTGTGAAGGGATGGTTTTGTCACCGAAAAAGAGAAGGGAAGATTCATGGTAGCATTGGTTGAGGAAAGGAAATAACTCAGGAACTTTATCTTTAATTTGGTAGAGAATTGTATCACGCTCAACAGAATTAAAGGCATTCTTGAAATCCACTTTAAGAATCACTTTCTCAATGCTATTTTTTGAGGTTACAAATGAACGAGTGGAATGTATTGCGGCTTCGCAGCCTCCTCTTGTCGCAAAACCAAGTTGTTTTGGTCTGAGATACTCTCCAAGGGCGTCTCGAACAGAATGACAGGCCAATTTAGATGTAAGCCTTCGTAGAACGGATCCAACTGCTATTGGTCTTATACCTCCGTCTTTTTTAAGTAAAGCAAGGAGGGAAGCTCCGTAAAGTATTTGGCAGATGGAAGGGTTCAGTTTTCCAGCTAGGAGAAAATTGCATAGATTTGTAATCGAGGTAAGAGTTGTTGAGCCTGTTTCACCTAGGGATTCGGATATGAGATCCTTTAGATGTTGTGGTGTTAATCCGTCCACGCCTGGTGCAGAACCATTCGGGAAGGAAAAAATTGCTTTCCTTACTTCCGCTGTGGAAACTGAGAGTGGAGCAATATCAAGGGGTGGATCCGGAAATGACAAGGCTCGAGATGGCGCAGGATGTTTATCAAGCAGCTTGGTGTAAGTGGATGAGTTTTGTTCTGCCATTGTGTCATCTGAACTCAATAGTTTCACAGCCCCTCTTGTATCAAAGTCTGCTAGTTTGGCTTCAGTTCTTTTTTCAATTGTTGACGGATTGAATTTTGCTTTGGCATCAAGTGGGAGAGACCAATCGTTTAGGTTTGACTTGATCAAAGCAGTCTGTTTAATTTTCTTTGATTGATTGTTGGGAAGACGAAAAGCAGTGTAAGAGAAGGATAGTAACTTTTCCCACGAAGGAGTGTCATTCTTTTTTATACATTCATCAATGACGGATGAAAACATCTTGGAGGCAAGATTTCGTGCTGCTTGAGGGATCCGTTTAATAATCCGTGTATTGGATTTAAGCGCTGCTATTTTTTCTTGAAAATTACTGCTGGGTTCAAGCGAAGGAGGAGTTAGCTCACTCAGGGCTTCAGGGTGAGCGTGACTGTAGTGTTGTCTCAGTCCTCTAAAACCTTTGCATCTTTTCTTTCCACCAGGACAAAGACTGCAAATAAGGATATCTGAAGATGGAGTAGGAACAGAACATGGCAGAGCTTCGATTGTACTAAATGCTTCGAAATTTGTAGTTTCCGGATGTTGACAATCAGGACAAATCCATTTTATATAAGGGGAAGACAGGTATAGAATTTCAGTGTTTGGAAGGTTAACGCATGATCCGTGAAACCATAATAAGCATTTATCACAGTAAATGCAGTTTACACCCGGAATGTCGTCGGTGGTTCCACAAGTTCCACAGGGACCTTCGTTTTGAAAATGATCGTCTGAATGATCCCAAGGATTCATGGACTTATGGGATGTTTTTGATTGTCTGAATCTTTTAATTCTCATCTTAAATTGAAGCAACAAAATGTTTCCAATTAAAAGATGATAGAAGTAGCCAGAAATTGAAACGAAAACTCTTACAAATGTTAGTGTGGAATCGATTTATCCAGCCACCACACGAGGCTGCAGTATTCAGTAAATATAGAGACAATAACAGGTGGTCAGATCAAAGATGTGGATTGGAGGAGTCCTTCGAAGGGAGCTCGTTCGGTTCTCCAAGTTCGAAAACAATCAAAGCCTCCTCTTGTTTCGCAAAGTTGGAGATTGTAATTTGTGGACCCAAAAATGAAAATAGTACACTTTTAAATAGTACACTGCTACTTTGAACAATATACATAGAAGTTACAATTGACAGGAGTTCAACTTTAATTTTTTGTAATTTTATTGTTGTAAATTTTAGGTGCAAAAAATGCAAAACAGGCGAAGACAATTGAACATGCGACTAAAAGCAGAAATTGAAGCTGTTCGACTATTTTTGCCGGTGGTGATTGTCTACTTTTCAACAAATATTGTTCCATTCATCCACTTTTACTTTGCATACTTCACAGAAATATTTTATAGGGAACTGAATTCAGCTGTGGTGCTTGCAATTGTTATCAACTCTGCGGCAAATTTTCATATCTATTACTACCAGCGCTCATCCTTTAAGAAGGAAACGAATATTGTTCTTTTAAATTGGCTTAAGCTTGTTAAGATTAGGAGTAATGAAAGAAGCTTACAACATGTTGGTAGTGTTAATACGGGATCTGAAACTAGATCAACTGGAATCGAATTACTGCCAAAATAAAAGAACCGTATTGTGAAAAAATGTATTTTTGTATTTTTTCATATGTAATAGTTTATGGTATCAGAATCTGAGTCATGCTTACACAGCCTCACGGCCACTGATGCGTCATATCATTTCAATATTTCCAATCTTGTGGGAAAGAAATGGATTTTTTTTCGTACTATTTTTTTTTTATTCATATATATCAACTGGGATGAGAAATGACGCTCACCCGTTTTAATTTTAGACGCTCTCAAAAAACATTGAGGTTTCCATTGCCTGCATTTAAAAGGTTATAATACAAGAAATCATTAGGTTTTCCCAAAAAACTACTAATTTCAAGCTACTATGATAGGTTTTCTGTGCTGCTGGTTTCAATAACGAAAAACTTTTCCGATGCGTTCATGTATATTCCACGAAGAATGATGAACTACATATACAAGACAACATACGTAAGTGATATGAAAATATTTTATCTTACGGTAGATATACGTTGATGTTGGTTTCACTGAAAGCTACTATGATCCTGCAACTGGGGAAGTGGTGTTTACATGTTTCAAAAAATGACTCAGCAGAGTTTTTGTATGCTGACTACGTTCGTATCTTTGTTTAAAAAAGAATGAAAGTGTTTTGTATAACAAAGCAAAGATAAATATTATGCTCATGACTCATTTAGCCTCCTTTTTAACTTGTGAATATGGTAAATCTTTGCTACAAAAAGTTGTGCGTAAATTACATCCTGCTTATGAGTTTGATAAAAAAAATGCATGACACATGTCAATATGTCAAAGAAAAATATTATGCATGGTTTATGCATAATGAAAGGAAATGAGAAACAGAAGCGAACTACTCTTCAATTCCAAGAATTTGCGAAGTCGTTCATTTGACTTTGACTCTCTATAGTGACTCTACTCTTTATACTTGACCTTAGCAGTCAAATGTCAAAGTAAATATTTTTTTTTAATTTTTCTAGTGTTGTTACATTGTATTCACTTGTTCATACATCATAATGAACTGCACAGACTATAAAACTGAGCAATACCTGCCAGTTCTCACATGCCAAATAATGGATTTGGACGAGCACATAACATGCTCAGACCAGGATCCAAGCATTTGTGTAATTTGCCCAATATTAGGAAAATTTCTTACTGGAGAAAGTCTTCGTGACGTTGGTTCATCTGGTCATGTTGTGTGCCTCTTTCTATGGAGTTTTACAGTTATAGTCGGATTATTGGGCGTTTCACCAACGTGTTGACCATAATTGTGACCAAGCGAATGAACACCCAAAGACCATTTGATATACTAATTATATTCTTGGCTGTTTTTGACATGTTATGCTGTGCTACTGCTCTTGTTGGAACGACTGCGCATGTAGCCCTGTATCGTACGTTTTATAAAAAAATTATTCGCATAACATTTAAATATAAATGCATTATTTATGGCAAGAAATTTTAAACTTTACATTTTTGCATAGAATTTTGGGTGGAAAAAGATTACGCAACGTTGGAGTGGTTTTATAAGTTCAATCAGGTGACTTTATTGTGTGAGTTTTTAAATAATTTGTTTACGATGACGGAATGCTACCCAGAGATTTCTAACTGATGCATATTTCATATTTAAAATCGCAGGTCGAACTGCATCCACATACATGTCTATGTTGATCACAATAGAGAGGTTTTTAGTGATCACATTTCCCTTTAAAATAAAACCATGGCTTACTGCTCACAAAACAACTTTACTTGCCATTGGAATTATTTTTATATCCATTCTACTGAATTTTCCAAGATTTCTCATGTTTGCGGTTGTGCCAGTTGATGAGAAGCACAGGGGCATTGCAGCTCTGAATGATTTCAAATACGTGATTGGAGTGACTCATCTCTTTGGCTGGAACACAATGTGCCTTTTTCATGAAAAATTTGGGGATATAAATGAACATTTAGACTTTTTGGCTCCTCTCCCAATTCTTTTGATTTTCAACATTTTATCGTATATGAAAGTAAAAACTATTAAACAGTTTTTCTTTCAAATAATATTTATTTGATTAAATCCGCCATTAAAAAACCTTTCGCTTTTGGAATTTCAGGTAAAAAAAATTCAAAATGAACGAGGTCCTTTAACGGCAGGACAAAAAGCGGATGTTGAAGCACTCAGGTTATTTCTTCCTGTGGTTGTTGCCTATTTCTCAACAAATATTGTGCCATTTATGCAGTTTGGCAATGCAATTGCAACTGGAACATTTTATCGCGAACTGAATATTGCGGTGGGACTTTCTATCGTCATTAACTCGGCAATTAATTTTCATATCTATTATTACCAACGACCTTCGTTTAAAGCGGAGGTCAAAGCTGTGCTTTCAAAGTGGATTGAAGTTATTACATTCGGGAAGAAACAAGGTAGGCAGTATCGAGTAAACAATTCTAATATTGGAATTATGAACGGGGATTATCGTACCTCGGAACTGTAATAATATGTTGCATTTACCACTCTTTGTTTGTCTCCAAATACATTTTCATAATATTTTTGTTGTCTTCATCAAATAAAATTGAATTCGATTTTTTTTGTGAAAAATATGTTACTAGATATAAAAATTATTATATGAAGATTTATGTGTAAATGCTCCGCTTTGAAAAAGATCAAAAGAAAATGCATTGATTATGGAACGACGTGGTACAATGTTTTGCTGAAGCGTAGGTTCAAAACTATTTTTTTATGAAGTTTACGCGTTGTCAGTTAATTTGAGGTGGTAAAATGATGATGATGATGCTTTATGTATGTGGAGTAAAAAGAAGATAGGCAAGGCAAGGTACAAGAGTAAGATAAAGTAATAGAAAGCTTGAGAATTTATTTTTGTTAAATGGGGTAAAGTGAAACTCAAGAATAATTTGGCCAGACTGCATGACAGCAATCAAATGAGTGCTGAGAGCGTTGCGTGGCCGTTCTAGTGAAATATTGAAGGTGCTTACACCAAATTAGAAGGTTTAGAAACGGAGAATTAGGCATATTGCAAAGACAAACATGGACCGGAATGTGAATTATAAAAAGGTAAAAAAAAGTCACTGGGATTACCTGCATGAATAATACTAAAAGGATCCATCACACACTAAAAAAGGTCAAAAACATAAATTAATTGCAGGAAACAATTATTTATGTAAAAAAATATTGTGCGATGCAACGAAAATGAAATAAAAGATTGTAGCATGCCTTTTCTGTTTACTTACTCATTCAGGTAAGATGTAACCAAAAATAAGGTACATATTTGCATATTTGTCGTGCAAAAGTATATATTTACAATAAATGTATCTTAAACGAAACTTATTCACTCAGGTAAGAAAATATTCATTTACACTATTACAACCTTTCAAAGCAACACACCATGCACAAGTTGAGTCCCGTGGCACTTCAAGTTCAAAAGACCCAGTGCCAGTTTTGAATACATGATCATAATTTACAAAGTTCCGACACTAGGTAAGAGGTAAGCCACCCGAACATTTTGACAGCAAAGCGTAGCGAAATCAAAGCCTATGAAAGATGCAAATTATACTTTACTTTACTTTCATTTATACATATACCTCGGCAGTATTTGCAAACAAACATAAATTATTGACGAAAACAGCACTAGGTTTCCTTTCACAAGCAAAAATTTTAAAGTTTAATAACACAGGAGCAAAGTAAAACAGGTATCAATTCAAACTGTCCTAATTTAAAAGGATAATACTAGAATAGATAATTATGGTTCAATATTGGTTGATTGTAAATATGCAGTAACCACCCGACACCCGATAGCCACAAACCCACAAAACAAAATGTGGTATGTTCTTAAAACCCTATAAGTTATCACTATCAGCAAATTCAACGATGAGCTCATTCGTCTGAAATGCAAACGAAGAGAATCAATCAGGTAATTTATCACAGCAACCTAAAAGGAATGTTTATAAAATGTATGATAAGTTCCAGAACATTACACAAAATCCGCTTCCGTTGGGAATAAGATGGTATCACTCCACAACAGACGCTGAGGCTTCAGTTGAAGATACGTCGTCCTTGATCTCCTCCATAAAAATATAAAAAATCTACCTCAAAAACTTGACATCAAAGCTCAGTAATGATGACAGCGGTCACATTATTCAAATGTTTGAAAGGTCTCCTACGACAAATTTTCAAGCTTTAATTGATTAATAATTCATTTAATTTATTTGCATCTTCTTTGAGAATTTGACGTTTACACATAATCTGCTAAAGATGAGCATCGTATTTTGACTTTAATATAATAAGATGTTTATACTAGCATAAAATTTATTGGCTTCTACTCTTCCTACTAAAGTAAATTCAAAACAATGCTAAAATACATTTAAGGTTTCGTTTCTACATTGGCTAAAAAGCTATATGATTTCGATTATATCAGGAATGTTTTTACTTTGTAAATTCGCAGGGATACGATCAGGTAGCATGTAAGGATGTAAAAGTGTCCAACGATTTGGGGGCCACACGATTGCCCTCGCCTTCGATTTGACAAGACCAAGAGCTACTGGTCCACATATTGTTGAGTCGTAGGATCTTCCTCGATGATCGCCTTCAACCCAAAGGTGGCCTTCGGGAACTCGAACGTATTTCTTATTACCTTCTGAGGTTTCAATAATATCTCCCTGTTAAAAATATGGATAATAACCAAAGAACTTCATCAGCTGTGGGTATGAATTTGAAATCTTAAGTAAATTTGGTTTTGTCAGTACAAATGACAAAGACTCACAGGTACTCCGATGACTCGCTTGATAAGCCGTTGCTTTGGATCTCTAGGTGATGTGAGCGCAATGATTTCTCCTCTTTGGATCTCGTGGTAGCCTTTATTAATGATTGGCCAGTTGTGAAGGAAGACGTAGTCTGAAATGGTGCCGGGAGAGTAAACTGGATTAAGAAGGGGTTGCATCGATGAGCCCTCCACTTTAGCTACATATCCCACGATATCAATCAACGTGATTCCAGCTGGGATACCAAGTGCACAGCCCTTGACCATGAATTTGAAAGCCGAGAATGAAAACATTGTTCAATGTTTCTCAACTTTGATAATTCTCCAAATCTTCCTGGCTTGGGTTTTCAATGTGTTGAAACAAACGTTGCAAGTGAAACAAGATTAAATCTAAAAACTTTGTAATTTTAAGGAATCAGGGATTCGAGAGGGTGACGGGGAGATCTTGATTTAACCGAGTATTATTTATTTGAGTCTTGCAATTCATACATGTGTTCATATAAACTTTTCTATAAAGAATCAACATTTAAAAGGGCGCCTGAAAACGTGACCACGCCTCCCATCGCCATCGCACATGCCTATTGGCTGTCATTGTTGGTAACGTTTCTAGTAAAAGTGTTTGCATGTTAAATGTGAACAACAAAAATTTCGTTTGACAATGGAATAAAAATGACTTAGCCATCAAGGCTAAGCCATGAATTACAATTTCCAAGAATTTCATTTGTATGCAAACAAGAAATACTGAAATATTAATGTGAAATAAATATGTCATGATTTGCAAATTGTATGACCTCCTTAGCAATTTTGTGGCTTTGTCTAATACTTTACTTACTTACTTTACTTCCCGATTCAAAGCCCGTCCTTTTTTTACTTGCGCATTAAGTTTCATTCAAAAACATCACAACCTTGAGTATAATCGTATATTAACCACCAAAACAGCAATATTATATGTTATGTATATGTTATATATATATAATTTTTTGTTGGTTGCGATTACTTACGCACGAATTTTTCATACAAATTTTCTGCACATTTTATCAATCCTAATTATTCCTAGTTCTCAACTGAAAGGACCAACCAAACCAGTCCTGCTGCCTCGACTTTATTCTTCAGTGTACATGTTCAAGATGAACTGCACAGATTTTGCTGCTACAGATGAATACCTTCCCGAAATACTCACGTGTCAAATAATCGACTTTGAGGATTACAGAGTTTCTTCAGAACAAGAACCAACAGTTTGCATACGTTGCCCCAAGGCTGTAGAGTATAACGTTGCTGACTTTGCCCAGTTTTAGGAAAGTTCATCACGGGGGAGAGCATTCATGATCACATGATATGCGTCTTTTTATGTAGCTTGGTAGTTATAATCGGAGTTCTAGTAGCGAAACTATGCCTTTTCAAGCTACGATATTTAATTGTATTTTGTTTCAATAATGAAATGCCTTTTCCACGCACTTAATATAAAAAGCCGTTGATAATATGGCTATGTTTTACTGAAATTGATTGTTGCTACTGATGGAGTGGTTTATGTGAGAAAAAGGACTCAGCAATTCGTTGTGTATGTTGGCGAGTTGACGTCATCAACAAACCTAAGATAAACATTATGCTCATACACTTACGACTCATTTAACTTATTGCTATAACTTGTGATTGAAAGACATATTATTTGTTGAAGAAATTCGCCCAAAAGTTTCATTTTCCTTCACGTAGTTGCCAAATAATTCATGATCATGTCATGCTATCATCATGACAGGATCATCTTTCTACAGCTCTTGATGGAACGACTGCACATAATCGATTGAGAGTTTTTATGAATGCATATAATGTGTAATGGAGTGTCTTACAACAAAGCCGTTCTTTCAAAACTGATTGAAGTTATTACATTCAGGGGGATAAAGGGAGAAAGGAAGTTCTGATGCTGGAATATGAATGGGTTTTGAATGTACCTCGCATCCGTAATAATATTATAAGTTTATATTGCATTTGCAATTATTTGTTTGTCTCCAAATACGTTCCCATATTAAATTTATTGTCCTATTTAAAAAAATTGGATTTGAGTTTTTGCGAAAATTTATTTTTTTGCATATCATACTATTATGTTCTTGCATGCATGCATATGCATTCCGCTTTAAAACGAGTAAAAGAAAATGTATTACTTCACTTGATGATGGACTCCAAATGAAAAAAAGGTTGTAAAAGGAATTTATCTGTTCACTTGCTCAGATAAGATGTAAGCAAAAGAAATGCAAATATTTGCCTTGCAAAGTAAATATTGACAAACCATTTTTATCACACAACTAATTCTCCTCATAGGAATAACTCACGATCAGTTTCAGTTGTAACATGTGTAAGCAACCGTAAACATTCATTTAGGTTTTAACCATGAAAAATTTCATGCGGCTTGCTATACTATTATTCATCAGTCTTTTAGTTTTTAGTTACATAAAAATAATTAAAATTTATAAACTTCCGACGGCAGGTAAGCCATCTAAGCATTTTTGTTTGCTATAATTTAGCAATTAAAAATAAAAAAAACTTATATGTTAAATATTTAAACAGAAAAGTTTGGAGAAATCAAATCTTCTGCGAAATTCCAAAATTTGATATCACCTTCATTTATACCCACAATCACCAACTTTGCTTGGAACTTTTATGAACAAAGCATAGAAGAACAGAATCAACCTTCATTTTTATATTATTCATCACAACTTTTAAATACATTACTACCATTTTTGGTGCAGCCACCAACAATTGAAGTGAACAGTTCTTGCAAACCTCCACCTCCTAAATTTCCACCTTATCTTCAAAATAACTGCACTCCCCTTGCAAAGCCGAGAAAAATTGGGATTCTTTTCCAGTTCGGGTTTGAGGCGGATATTTTTGAAATTCATTTGCATGAGTTGGGGGACATTGTTGATTACTTTTTCATATTGGAATCCACTCGCTCACATCTTCTTGGAATTCAAAAGCCACTTATCTGGGAAGTGCTCAAGCATCAGAAAAGATTTGAGCAGTTTGTGAACCAAACCGTGCATTTAGTTCTTGACGATGTTGACTCAATTAAAGAAACATTGCGGGTTCGAAGTGAAACTGAGCACTTATATGGAGGACATTTTGGGATTGAATTCTTCCAGGAGAAATTAAGATGGCTCAAGTTTCTACAGTGGAATCGTGCAACTGATTATTTTAAAAATGATGACATTTTAGGTAGGTTTGCAAAATATTGTTATTAAAATATATTTACATATCGAATATTTTCCTTTTATTGTAGGATTTGGTGACGTTGATGAAATTCCAAGCAGAGATGTCGTGTTTTTCCTAAAACACTGTGAATTACCATCAGACCCTGTAGACGTTGGGATTTGGTATCCTTACGGAAATATTAACCAAGCTCATGATACTGATTGGCCAGTGCTCAGTCATCCATACTCACTTGGTGACCCAAGTTTCTGGACATTAAAAACTGCCATGGATTATGCTCAAGCAGGTGTCCAGCCCTCAAGAAATAGAGGGAAAAGTTTTGGCTATGTACTTGGCGGCATGCATATGTCACACTATGGATATCTTCCGGTGGAAATTGTTGAATATTTTACGGCAACTGAAGCATATGCACAGGATGTTTTAAAGAATTTGTCCCCAGACTTGAAAACATTGAGTAAAGAAACGATAAGAGAGGTGGAGATAAAATTGGGCAGAGTTCCCAAGCAATTTAGGCATAGAATAATTAGTATGGATGAGCTCAAAACTAAATTTCCTGAAGAGTATGAAAAAGTTGTGTATTTACCGTGGTTTTATGATTGCAACAGGAAACGTTACCCAACTTGGGAGGGATTGCATGATTCGCGGCTTGACTAAAGATAAGTTAGTTTGCATTTGTTTTATAAAATAAATAATCATAACGCTTTTCTGAGTAAAAGGAATAGTCAGTCTGGCTTGGTTCAAATGAAAAAGACTGATGATGATGATGATTGTGAAGCTGATAAAAGGATAAACTTGTTGACATTTCTTATCGGAAAGTGTGAGTGACAACTGGAGCGTATACCAATATACTCCGACCTTTGTGAATCTTTTTTACTCGTAGGAAAACAGAAAATAAAAATATGATTTAAAAACTTTAGACAAAAGAATATTCATCCATTTATTTATTGAATTTTTCTTACCACGAGATAAATACAATAATTTTGAGTTTTCAATTTTCCAACAATTATTCAGCATTGGAAGGTTGCATTATTGTGGCAACCTGTTCCGCCCGAACAAGAGTAACTTCAGGAACATTTGCTAAACTTTGTACCACGTCACTACTTGCATTTTTCACGATCACTTGGTTGCTCACCCACATTGAATCAAATTGGACGGCTGGTGATCGGCTCTTCAATAACTCCAGCACATTTCTTTGGCTCGTTGCTGCAAGTTTCTCCAGCTCTGATTTCATGTAGGTTGTCTTGTCACCTCGGGTGGGGAACGTCATTCCATTAACTCGATCGAGAACTTCTTGGGTGCTCTGGTTGAAGGTTACAACCACATTGGCAACTCCATTTGCCGCAAGCACTTGGGCAAGGGAAGGATCGATTTTTGAAGAAGATGCCATTCCTGGAAATAACAATGATTTCAAATTTCAATATTTTTTTAAAATTTTATGTGTAGAGAGCAAATAAGGATATAAAATTTCGTCAGTACTTTATATTACTTGTAATATTAGTAATACAGTGCCAGAGTCAACTTTTCTTCTTGCTTTGTGAACCAACTGCAGAGTCAAACTGAAAGCTTTTGATGATGATAAGAAGGATGAAGAGAGATAACAGAACTAAACCTTATCAGCAAAAGATCGAATGTCATGCAAATACTACGTGATGTTTACTCAAATCCCATTACTAAAAGCATGTTCGATGTTTTTTTATTTACATGAAACAAAGTTGTGACCATGGTATTTTATTTTTAAACTTTATATCTATGTATATAAATGCAAGCGTTGGAAAGAATCCAATATTTCAATGTTTGATGCAATTTTACCTAACTGTGACGCAATTTCGTTTGTCTTGAAAAAGATCAAGGTTTTTTCTATAAATAAATAAAATGCTATAGGCGTATCATTTGGATTTTATCTTGACTACTATTGGCAAAATCTCTTCACTTGAAAGTCTCTTCTTACACAAAGGACATGCTTGTTTTATCCTTCCATAAATCGCATACATAGTTTTAAGTTTAAAAAATGTCTAAAAAATAATACACCACATAATCAGATTTCATGGACTTCCCTGGATTATGGAAAATGCTTCGGAAGGCTCCGAGACACTAGCTTCATCCAATTTGGTATGGTGCAGAAGACATCAAACATTTAGGTCGGGAAGGATTTGAATCTTGTCCACTATTACTATACACAAAGTCATGTGCCATTTAGATAACGATTGGCAATTGCTTTTTTAACTTGATTTTATTTAAAGTCAACAGTAGCTTAATGTTAGCTAGGTTTCATCATATTTGAGGCTGTAATTGTGACAAAAAGCTCTAATTGTCAAGTGCTCTTGGGACGCATGTGTGATGCTGAATGAAAGACAGTTCTAGGTAACCACCAACTCATATTCGCCTATAGTTGGTGTATCCGCAACAGCATTTTTAAGGGTAACTCTTATCGATTTTTCCGAATCGGGTATCACTGCCACTGCGTAGGGGTTTGTGTTGACTCTGCCAATTACTTCCAGTTCACTCAAAATAAGACTAAGATAACGAAAATAGTTTTGTACTCTAACGTCTTTTTTATGATCGTACCACCACATCATCAACACCTCCCATTTGATTTTGCTCAATACATAATTTATTGAGCAAAATCAAACTTGAATCGTGAACGCTTGAAACCGGGATAGATTCTCTGTGATATTAAGTCCAGTGGTGGATCATTTTCTTACGAGTTCTGAAGTTATGAATACTGTCTTTTAGGTTAAAATTATTTACAGAGCATCCCATATATACCATGCCTGTTTTGTCCATATGCCAAGCAGCATCTCCCCCTTTGCAGCAAGTCACTACGCAATGTCACAAGTCACAACTAATCTTAAACTAATCGTAAGATTCGTAAGCTTATTAATTCCTATTCACGGTGCTGTGTATTCCATTGATTGTTCTGTACCGGGACTGGACTGGAAAGTACCACGGTCCCCCAGCCCTGGCTCTAGGGGATGCCTTTTGGGAGAATGTAGATGGGGCAATGGGAAATTTTAGTTGTTCGGAAATGCATGCGATAAGCATTTCTACTTTATTTCTGGTCGATTTTGTGATAGCAATGGGAGGCTTTTGGCGAAGCCCAAACGAGCCCCTTGAAATTTTAGTAAACTATATCATTTTACCCCTGCGGAAGGTATTTCCAGTTAAAAAGGCGAAAATATATTTTTCCAGGTTCTTTTCGTATATCTAAACGACCTTGTTGGCTAAAACATTCTATAAAAGCTCGAAGCTCTTGTTGCATCCACATAAACAAACCTTTACGATATAGCTAAAGAAAAGGCATGAAATCTGGTGTATCACCACAAAAATCTCTCTTTTTAACCCAGGAAGTAATCCATGAACATGATCCAAAGTCTTAGGTAAAATGAAAAACGCTTTAACTTTTTACGTCTAGGAGGAGGTCTTGAAAAGATTCAAGAGGTCCGAGATTCATCGAACTCTCCATTGATAAATTGAAACCTAATATGCACTGCAGTAGGTTACGAACGTTACAACAGAGTAAGGTGAGCATTTTCAACGCAAATATCTGTATCTATTTAACACTCGTCATGGAATGAGCTAACGATAATAGCATGCCGTGACTGATTTTAATATTGTAAGTTATTGAGATAGTTTCTAAAATAAGTTTATGCTGCAGTTGATGTAGTTCGATAAGTTGAAATGCACAATGCGAATTAGTGAAGCATTTGAAATTCGTATTGAAGAAGTTTAAAAGAAAGTTGAAAATAAATGCTGGAACACAAAGTCAAGTTAGTAGGATCGTTACTCTTTAATACTCATTTTGAAACAGCAAAAAGTTGGTATAAAACATTTAGCATTAAGAGATATAAAATAGAGTTACAATGAAGATGAGCTTGTATTATAACAAAACGGCCAATTAATTTACCAAAAACCAAGTACAAATACATAATTACAAAACAAACAACGAAATAATATACATGTGTATGTACGGCTAGCAAAAACTGGAACTAGATATTTACAGGAAGTGAAGAAGTCGTCTCAGCTTAGAGTTGGCGTGACCAGCGTATGACATTCCAGTGAGGAAGGCGAGCTTGTGAGCATATTGGCAAGGAGCAGGCACAGCAATCGTTCCAGACCAGTTTGTTATATTTGCAATAATATAGATAATGCAACGTCAAGTCTTGGCTTACGTACTAAGACTTTATTTGATAAAACTAACTCTAGCTCAGACACACATCATGTAAGAAGTACAATCCGGGATAGCACATGCTACCATTCATATCTAGTGCTATACATATACTCAATGGTATGTCATACCAGCACATCTCCCTTTTTAAGTTATACATTAATTAGAAACTACTCGCAATCAAATATATTAATATCTTAATCTATCCACGGGTTTGTATGGTCGTCCATATCTTGATCTGCGTATCCCATCATTCTGGTTAGGAGTGACGACCGGATCAGGTGCATGTTGAATCTCTTCGTTTCCAGCATCATCCGGTACAGATTCCTCTATTTCCATGTCTTCTTGATCTGGCAATGGAACATCGTATCCTTTAGTCAAGTGGAATCGATTCCGACGAATCCTTCCGTTGGGCGTATCAACTTCGTATGATCTCGGGGTTGGGGCTTTCTTCAGTACTCTTCCCCAAGTCCTCAAATCGGAAACCCACACCAAGTCTCCGGATTCCAACTCATCTTTTTCTGTCACTCCGTGACGCTTGTCATAATTCTTTTTATAATTTTCTCTTCTATTTTCCTCCTTCCGCCGAAGCTGCTGTACATCCACCGTCTTTGGTGTCAGTGCCTCTGGCGTAGTCGGTACTGTTGTCCGAATTTTTCTTCCCATCAGAAGTTCAGCAGGGCTATATCCATTTTCCAATGGTGTAGCACGATATTCCATTAATGCTTTGGCAGCATCTCCATTCTTCTTGAGCAACATCTTTACAATTTTCACTGCAGCTTCCGCCATTCCATTACTCTGTGGAAACCTTGGGCTGGACGTCACGTGTTTGAAGCCGTATTCCTCAGCAAATTTCTTAAACTCTCGTGATGCCCCAGGGTGACAATTCCAAGTTGGATCTCCAAACTGGACTCCATTATCGCTAATCACCAGCTCCGGGACTCCATGTCGTGCAAATATAGATTTGCAACATTGCACTACAACGCTAGCTGTCAAACTATTTAACTGTACCACTTCCGGGTACTTCGAATAGTAGTCGACCACGACCAAATACCATTTCGTCTTAAAATAGAACAGGTCCATTCCTAGCTTCTGCCAAGGGCGTGTTGGAAAGTCCGTCAGGATCATGGGCTCGTGATGATGTGATGATTCTTGAATACACACTGTGCATTTCTTGATCATATCTTCTATTTGTGATGACACGCCTGGCCACCACATTGTTTCCCTTGCTCTTGCGCGACACTTGGTGATTCCCAGATGACCAGTGTGAATCTTCGTCAACATTTCCTGTTGCATGGCTCGTGGAATAATTATCCGACATCCTCTCATTAGCAAGCCATTTTGACATCCGATTTCATGTCTCATGTTCCAAAATTCGAGACAAGAATAATCAATTTTCTTCTTTTCAGGCCATCCATTCTGACTATATGCAGTTACTTTCCTTAATGTTGCATCATCCTGTTGGGCTTTCCAAATTTCCGTCAACCTTTCATCAGTAACTGGCAAACATGATAATACAGCGTTTATATGGGCGGCTACGAACACTTCATTCTCAGCTCCATCAGTCGTGGGTAACGGCTGCCTGGAAAGTGTGTCAGCTGCAATCAGGGCCTTTCCAGGGGTATGGACCACTTCAGCCACCATGTTATATCAGGCAAAAGCTAAGGATGTTACTGGGAATCGAACCCAGTCTCAAAGGCTTAGCGCGCCCCTGTCATGCCACTAGACCAAACACCCGCTTATGCCTGATACAACTCAGTATCTCCTATCATCACACAGTTGTAGTACATGTGGCACATCTTGAATGTGATTAGTTGGAGCTTGTCTGCATCAAAGTTGTTGTCATCCTGGAGAACGTTGTAGCAGCATGGACTGACGGTTCCTTGGCGGGCGGCGCAGGATATCAAGTAAAAGTCATACCTACGTAAATATGGAGAACACAAAGAGACATAAAGCATTATTAGTGAAAAATTACTAAAGGGAACATTCATAATTAAGACTAAATATTAAAGGTACAATTTAGAAGTGTTATATTTGCAAGTACCGTTCTGGAAAGGTGACCACTTCATCAACAATTGTTCCAGGAGGAGGATTCTGAAGATTCATCTTCATCATCATGAGCCGAGTGTTGATTCTTTTGGTGACCACAATGTAGGTTAGTCCTGGAGCTGCACGACCTGCACTCGCGTACAATCCCTCCAGTCCCTTCTGAAATTAAAAGAATATACAAAATATGTGTATTAGTGGGGGGTAAAGAAAATATTCCAAAGTTAAAGCTAAAAAAATAATAAGAGTACTTACTGAGAGTGCAGCTAACTCGGAATCGAAAACCACCTTGAGTTGACCTTCGCCTACACCATCGCGATACATGATGATGCGTTCGGGAAGTTCGCCGTTGTTTACATCTTGGTAATTGTGGCAGCACTCTAGAATAAAGATGTAATTAAAACCAAACAAACATGGATTAGAATTTGAAGACGTGTTAACATAAGGATAATTAATTTCTTTTTGCTAAATGAAACTTACTAATCATATCAGCCTGAATTGTGCTGGACAGCTCTTCGTTAGAGTTGAAGATGGAGGTTGTGCTGAAGTATCTGCTGAAGTTTGATGAGAATGTAGCGACCATAGCTCCAACGCTGCCACCTTTACTTCCCTTGGCTCCATGGTAAACGTCGAAACCAACAAACATTGTGCTCTTCAATGGAAGCTTCAGGGTCCAAGGCTCTCCTCCCAGTTTCGCATTCATCTGAACTACAACTTTGGTGGCGATGGACATGAGACCTTTAGACGCCACATTCTTTGCCAGGAAGCACTGACTCGGAACTGCAAAAAAAACAATAAAAGAAAGAGAAATGAGTTTTTTAAATGATGACACAAGGAAGCATATGAGTAGCAGTTAAACAAATTAGGTTCATAATACACTAACCTCCGACATCAACAGCAAGTCGCTTTTTCACCGCGTTGTACAATTCTGCCTTGTTGTTGGGAAGAATGACAAAGATCATTTGCAGGTTCTGGATCTTGAGGACATCCTCCAGGGCCTGAAGGTAGCTTTGAGTTCGAGCATCAGTCACCTTGATTCTGCAACAAATAGAAAAATATAACAACCATTAGCATTATAAGACCTATAAAATATGTAGTAAGTTAGTATTATTAATTCATATTATTAAACAGTACGCACATTTGTTTAGGGTTGGCAACTTTCATGCTGAGAGGATTAGCCACTTTGGTCATGGTTCGCACCAGATTGTCCACTCCAGCAAAGTCCCGTTGTGGTACGATGATGGCCCACGTTGACAAGTCCACGGCAGAAAGCATTTGCTGAGCTGAAATTGCATATAAATTATTTAAAAAAACATTAGTTTTGATTTCCAGTGAAATATATAAATAAATTTAATATGAGTAAGCTAATGGCTTACATCTGAACGCCATTGTAAAGTCTCCTTTATCGTCGACGGGATGAGTGCCCTTGGCAAAAGTCATGACTTCCCTTGGAAGAATGCGACCCTTCAACTCCACCAGCTTAGTGTCAAACTGCAACCCCCAGTTGGTCAGCTCTGCTTTAACCTGAAAATAAGCAAAAACAAAAAATTCACAAATTAGAAGTATTACTTGCCATTATGCATTTTAGTATTTATGATATGTCTAATCTAGTAAATTAATGGCATACCGTTGGGTTATCCACCATGCGCCTTAGAAAGTTGTTGAGAAGCGTTGCCTTTTCCTGTGGTCCCTGGTGCAAATACTTGCTCAGTTCCTTCATCAACGAAAAGTTGGCTCTCATTCCATCCGTTAGTCCAGTGAATTGGCAGAGTTCAGGAACAAGAAGGATGGAGCCCGTATCCCCACGATGAAAATCCTTCTTGCTTGGTTTGGCCATGAGCAGGGGTTGATTCAGATCCTGAATGACCTGTTGATACTTGTCTTTGTAGTAGTCAACAAGCGAAGTCATCTCCTTCCGAAACTCAAAGGTTGAGCGTGGATTTTTGTCAAATACCACGCTATCCACATGATATGTTTTCCGATTGTACGTGGTCATCACAATCGTGTTAGCCAGCTCAGTCGCCACTGCCTTCTGGAAAGCCAGCTTGTTGTTCCCATGTGTCCTCTCCAAGTTTTTGATGAGCAGGAGCACAGAGTCGAGACGGAGGACTTTGTGAGTAGTCTCCACACATAGCAGCATCTTCTCCTCGTGATGGCGAATTGAAGTGACGTAACCTGTAAATTATACAAAAATATAAAAAGATACGTTTCAAATTAAATAAAGTAAATCAATCGAGAATTAAACCAACTAATAAAAATAAAATAAGAGAAAGCAGTGAAAGTAACTTTACCAGGCCAAAGACTCAAACGCTGAGTAGGTAGCTCGATGGCAGCTTCTGGATCGAAAAAGTTTCTTCCCATTTCCTCCAGTCCCAGCGCGAACATGCACTTCCGGAGCAGCAGGTTGTAGATTGAGACAAAGACTGGACTTCCCGTGTCCAGCTTTCCCACAGGACTTACAATGATTTCGTGTGGTACGCCATCCTTTGATTCCACGTTAAACATCACTGCTTTGGGCTGCTCACCGTCGTCCGCTCCAAGTACTTTTGAGGTGTAGAGCACAGTCCCGTCAAAGATGTAGCCAAACGCCATTTCAGCCGCAGCCTTCTTGAAGAGCTTCTTTCGGACAAATGTCTTGTCCTCATTTGGAGAAAAGTCCACTCGGTACTCGTACAAGGCCCATGTTGGCGCAGTCTTTACTTCGTAGTAGTTGGCCTTCATTGAGATTATGGTCCCCTTCTTCCCAGTCTTCTCTTTGCCCTCTGGTCTGGAAACGATGAAGTCCACATCAGTCCGTAAGCCTCTTTTAGCCCCTCTTGTTGACTCATCCTGCAAAGTTGATACAGGTGCCTCCATGGATTCGCCAGCAGAATGGGATGACGATGATGAGCGTAGGCCAAGTGTTTCCATGCTCCTCACTATCCCTGCACTATCAGTAGTAGTACCAGCACCGCTGCTGCTACTTGATGACCCCGCGTCCAGGTTACCAAATGACCGAGTTGGAGACCGTCCACTAGTAGTAGCAGGTCGAGTTGGGGAGCGCGCCCGAGACCTTGCACGACCACGACCCAGAGCAATTCGAGGACGTCCTGTATCTTCCATCTTGAGGGGTAGAACACGTCACGTCACAACCTAAATAAAGAAGAAAAAACAACATATTTTAAATTTTAAGGCAGCCCTAATAAATATCAGAATCATAAGTAAATTAAAAAATAAAACTTACTTCAACTCTCTTCAAGGGGTACGTTTTTGCAGAATCTCCAAAGCTGTCCAAAAAAAGTGTTTGCAAGTTGTAGTATATGGCTATAAACAAAAAATAAAATAAATTATTAGTGATATTAATATACATGTACAACCAAACACAGTAATAATTCAAGTATAAAATTGTTATATGATTTTCAGGAAATGTTTCCAAATTTGTACAAATTTATAAGAAACAAAAGACTGTTCCCAAATTAGAACAAAAAAAATGGAAACATTTCAGAAGGAAATTTATATATAAAAACAAAACTAATGGAAATCTAGGAACATTTCAGAAGGAAATTTATATATAAAAACAAAACTAATGGAAATCTAGGAACATTTCAGAAGGAAATTTATATATAAAAACAAAACTAATGGAAATCTAGGAACATTTCAGAAGGAAATTTAGATATTAAAACAAAACAAATGGAAATCTAGGAACATTTCAGAAGGAAATTTAGATATTAAAACAAAACAAATGGAAATCTAGTAACATTTCAGAAGGAAATTTAGATATTAAAACAAAACAAATGGAAATCTAGGAACATTTCAGAAGGAAATTTAGATATTAAAACAAAACTAATGGAAATCTGGGAACCTTTCCAAATAAAATTCTGAAACTTGTACAAATAATGGAGGAAACGGAAACATTTCCTAAATTTTTAGAAAATAAATGAAAAAGTTTCCGAAGAAAGTTTCCAAACTTACCAGAAGTACTTGAAACAAGAAGTTTTCAAACTCGTAAAACCAGAAAGTTTCTAGCAGAAGGTAGACTCCGTAGTAAACAGAAGCTGTCCACAGAATGAAGTTCTATCACAAAAATCCGTCCTTTATATACCCCTCCGGTGACTCCAGAAAATACATTGCGTATATGCGAAATTTATCAACACAAAGGAATTCTATTTTTAGAAAAGGTGACTTGAATTCATTCATTAATGCAACCAAATAGCTACACTTATCCACTTAGGCATAACGTAAAAATGACGTTTCTCTTGTAACGAGCATCAGTATGTCCCGTGATGCGGAAATGATTGGCATGGCCTTGAACTTTTCAGGTCACATATACGTTTATCCTTAAATATCAAACGAATGAAAACGGAAAATTGGTTGATCTCTTTCGATTTATCAATTAATTAATCACTACTGTATCAAGTAAAAACGAATTTTTGATGAGAGGAAATGAAAATGGAAACGTGGTTGATCTCCTTCGATTTATCAATTAAATTATTAAGATTTAATTAATATCATTGATGATTGAACACGGGTATGCTGCCACTGGGTCAAGCAAAAACAAATTGTAATAAGAGTTGAAGCCAATAAAATTTTAATGCTTTGCAATCAATTTCTCTCAATCGAATCCGTAAATTGGAAACGAATGATATGCAGGCAGATTCGGAAAAGATGAATATAGCCATAAAATTTTCATACATATTTATTCCCAAATTGTTGATTGTAGCCACAAAATTTTCATACATATTTATTCCAAAATTGTGGAAGACAGATTTGATTTTACGGAACCAAAAGCCAAAAACATTAAGAATGATGGAGCATCTTTATGTCACGTGAATTGATTGACATTGCATAGAACTTCTCAGGACGTGCGTAAGTTTTTTTAAAAATTATTAGCTATCCAAATGAAAGAAGGAAGCCTGAAAGATATTATCAATCAAAAACTAGATGAGAAAGGAAATGAAGCGAATCGTTTAGTTGATTTAATCAACTAAATTGATTATTATTGGATTATTAAAAACTGCGGTTAAAAAAGTCATATTGAAATTCTTCAATTTTGTTTTTTTAAATCATAACCATGCATAGATCATTTTCACCGTAATATAAAATGAGTATACATTCAGCGTCACATAGTTCGCAATAGTTTTGGCTTCTTAAAATTAAATCTGCCTTCCACAATTTTGGAATAAATATGTATGAAAATTTTATGGCTACATGCATCTCCAAATCTGCTTGCATATCATTCATTTCCAATTTACGGATTTGATTTGAGAAATTGATTTCAAATCATTTAAATTTTATTAGCTTTCACTCTCATTACATTTTTTTCCCTTGAACCAGTAGCAGCATACCATTGGCTAATGATCAATGATATTAATTAACTCTTAATGATTTAATTTCTTGATAAAACAAAGGGGATCAGGCAAGTTTTTTTATAATTTAGATCTTTTTTTATATTAAAGCGTAAAATATATGACCTGCAAAGTTCAAGGCTATGCCAGACGTCATTTTAACGTTATCCATAAATGGATAAGTGTACTCGCTTGGATGCAATAGAACAATGAAGAGAAGACTAAATGAATGGCCTTGACCGATGTTTCTAAAAATAGAATTTCTTTGTGTTGATAAATTTCGCATATATGCAATGCATTTTCTGGAGTCACCGGAGGGGTATATAAAGGGGAGATTTTTGTGATAGAACTTCATTCTGTGGACAGCTTCTGTTTACTACGGAGTCTACCTTCTGCTAGAAACTTTTTGTATCAAGTATTTACTTCTGGTAAGTTTGGAAACTTTCTTCGGAAACTTTTTCATTTATTTTCTACAGATTTGGGAAATATTCCCAGATTTCCATTAGTTTTTTTAAATTTCTAATATTCCCAGCTTTCCATTATTTTTTTCTTCTAATATTCCCAGATTTCCATTAGTGTTTTTTAATTCCTAATCTTCCCCCCGAAATGTTCCCAGATTTCCATTAGTTTTGCTTTTATTTCCTGATTTGGAAATATTCAGTTTTTTTGTTTGTTATAAATTCGTACAAATTTTGGAACATTTCCAGAAAATCATTCTATAGTTTGAATTATTATTGTGTTTGGTTGTACGTCTATATTAATGTCATTAGTAATTTTATTTTTTGTTTATAGCCATATACTACAACTTGCAAACACTTTTTTTTGGAAAGCTTTGGAGATTCTGCAAAAACGTACCCCTTGAAGAGAGTTGAAGTAAGTTTTATTTTTTAATTTACTTATGATTCTGATATTTATTAGGGCTGCCTTAAAATTTAAAATATGTTGTTTTTTCTTCTTTATTTAGGTTGTGACGTGACGTGTTCTACCCCTCAAGATGGAAGATACAGGACGTCCTCGAATTGCTCTGGGTCGTGGTCGTGCAAGGTCTCGGGCGCGCTCCCCAACTCGACCTGCTACTACTAGTGGACGGTCTCCAACTCGGTCATTTGGTAACCTGGACGCGGGGTCATCAAGTAGCAGCAGCAGTGTTGCTGGTACTACTACTACTGATAGTGCAGGGATAGTGAAGAGCATGGAAACGCTTGGCCTACGCTCATCATCGTCATCCCATTCTGCTGGCGAATCCATGGAGGCACCTGTATCAACTTTGCAAGATGAGTCAACAAGAGGGGCTAAAAGAGGCTTACGGACTGATGTGGACTTCATCGTTTCCAGACCAGAGGGCAAAGAGAAGACTGGGAAGAAGGGGACCATAATCTCAATGAAGGCCAACTACTACGAAGTAAAGACTGCGCCAACCTGGGCCTTGTACGAGTACCGAGTGGACCTTTCTCCGAATGAGGACAAGACATTTGTCCGAAAGAAGCTCTTCAAGAAGGCTGCGGCTGAAATGGCGTTTGGCTACATCTTTGACGGGACTGTGCTCTACACCTCAAAAGTACTTGGAGCGAACGACGGTGAGCAGCCCAAAGCAGTGATGTTTAACGTGGAATCAAAGGAGGGCGTACCACACGAAATCATTGTAAGTCCTGTGGGAAAGCTGGACACGGGAAGTCCAGTCTTCGTCTCGATCTACAACCTGCTGCTCCGGAAGTGCATGTTCGCGCTAGGACTGGAGGAAATGGGAAGAAACTTTTTCGATCCAGAAGCTGCCATCGAGCTACCTACTCAGCGTTTGAGTCTTTGGCCTGGTAAAATAACTTTCACTGCTTTCTCTTATTTTATTTTTATTAGTTGGTTCAACTGATTTACTTTACTTAATTTCGAACGTATCTTTTTATATTTTTGTAAAGGTTACGTCACTTCAATTCGCCATCACGAGGAGAAGATGCTGCTATGTGTGGAGACTACTCACAAAGTCCTCCGTCTCGACTCTGTGCTCCTGCTCATCAAAAACTTGGAGAGGACACATGGGAACAACAAGCTGGCTTTCCAGAAGGCAGTTGCGACTGAGCTGGCTAACACGATTGTGATGACCACGTACAATCGGAAAACGTATCATGTGGATAGCGTGGTATTCGACAAGAATCCACGCTCAACCTTTGAGTTTCGGAAGGAGATGACTTCGCTTGTTGACTACTACAAAGACAAGTATCAACAGGTCATTCAGGATCTGAATCAACCCCTGCTCATGGCCAAACCAAGCAAGAAGGATTTTCATCGTGGGGATACGGGCTCCATCCTTCTTGTTCCTGAACTCTGCCAATTCACCGGACTAACGGATGGAATGAGAGCCAACTTTTCGCTGATGAAGGAACTGAGCAAGTATTTGCACCAGGGACCACAGGAGAAGGCAACGCTTCTCAACAACTTTCTAAGGCGCATGGTGGATAACCCAACGGTATGCCATTTAATATACTAGGTTATATATATCATATATACTAATAATGCTCGATGGCAAACACAGTAATTCTAATTAGACAATCATTTTTGTTGCTTATTTTCAGGTTAAAACAGAGCTGACCAACTGGGGGTTGCAGTTTGACACTAAGCTGGTGGAGTTGAAGGGTCGCATTCTTCCAAGGGAAGTCATGACTTTTGCCAAGGGCACTCATCCCGTCGACGATAAAGGAGACTTTACAATGGCGTTCAGATGTAAGCCATTAGCTTACTCACAGTAAATTTATTTTATATTTCACTGGAAATCAAAACTAATGTTTTTTTAATTATATTCAATTTCAGCTCAGCAAATGCTTTCTGCCGTGGACTTGTCAACGTGGGCCATCGTCGTACCACAGCGGGACTTTGCTGGAGTGGACAATCTGGTGCGAACCATGACCAAAGTGGCTAATCCTCTCAGCATGAAAGTTGCCAACCCTAAACAAATGTGCATACTGTTTAATAATATGAATTAATAATACTAACTTACTACATATTTTATAGGTCTTATAATGCTAATGTTTGTTTATATTTTTCTATTTGTTGCAGAATCAAGGTGACTGATGCTCGAACTCAAAGCTACCTTCAGGCCCTGGAGGATGTCCTCAAGATCCAGAACCTGCAAATGATCTTTGTCATTCTTCCCAACAACAAGGCAGAATTGTACAACGCGGTGAAAAAGCGGCTTGCTGTTGATGTCGGAGGTTAGTGTATTATGAACTCAATTAATTTAACTGAAACTTTTATGCTTATGTAATCATTTTAAAAACTCATTTCTCTTTCTTTTATTGTTATTTTTGCAGTTCCGAGTCAGTGCTTCCTGGCAAAGAATGTGGCGTCTAAAGGTCTCATGTCCATCGCCACCAAAGTTGTAGTTCAGATGAATGCGAAACTGGGAGGAGAGCCTTGGACCCTGAAGCTTCCATTGAAGAGCACAATGTTTGTTGGTTTCGACGTTTACCATGGAGCCAAGGGAAGTAAAGGTGGCAGCGTTGGAGCTATGGTTGCTACATTCTCATCCAACTTTACCAAATACTTCAGCACAACCTCCATCTTCAACTCGAACGAAGAGCTGTCCAGCACAATTCAGGCTGATATGATTAGTAAGTTTATTTTAGCAAAATGAAATTCTTTATTGTCATCATATTAACGTTTTCAAATCTAATCCTTTTTTGTTTGGTTTCAATTTCATCTTTACTCTAGAGTGCTGCCACAATTACCAAGATGTAAACAACGGCGAACTTCCCGAACGCATCATCATGTATCGGGATGGTGTAGGCGAAGGTCAACTCAAGGTGGTTTTCGATTCCGAGTTAGCTGCACTCTCAGTAAGTACTCTTATTATTTTTTTAGCTTTAACTTTGGAATATTTTCTTTACCCCCCACTAATACACATATTTTGTATATTCTTTTAATTTCAGAAGGGACTGGAGGGATTGTACGCGAGTGCAGGTCGTGCAGCTCCAGGACTAACCTACATTGTGGTCACCAAAAGAATCAACACTCGGCTCATGATGATGAAGATGAATCTTCAGAATCCTCCTCCTGGAACAATTGTTGATGAAGTGGTCACCTTTCCAGAACGGTACTTGCAAATATAACACTTCTAAATTGTACCTTTAATATTTAGTCTTAATTATGAATGTTCCCTTTAGTAATTTTTCACTAATAATGCTTTATGTCTCTTTGTTTTCTCCATATTTACGTAGGTATGACTTTTACTTGATATCCTGCGCCGCCCGCCAAGGAACCGTCAGTCCATGCTGCTACAACGTTCTCCAGGATGACAACAACTTTGATGCAGACAAGCTCCAGCTCATCACATTCAAGATGTGCCACATGTACTACAACTGGTCTGGAACGATTGCTGTGCCTGCTCCTTGCCAATATGCTCACAAGCTCGCCTTTCTCACTGGAATGTCATACGCTGGTCACGCCAACTCTAAGCTGAGACGACTTCTTCACTTCCTGTAAATATCTAGTTCCAGTGTTTGCTAGCTGTACATACACATGTATATTATTTCGTTGTTTGTTTTGCAATTATGTATTTGTACTTGGTTTTTGGTAAATTAATTGGCCGTTTCGTTATAATGCAAGCTCATCTTCATTGTAACTCCATTTTATATTTCTTAATGCTAAATGGTTTATACCAACTTTTTGCTGTTTCAAAATGAGTATTAAAGAGTAACGATCCTACTAACTTGACTTTGTGTTCCAGCATTTATTTTCAACTTTCTTTTCAAATGCTTCACTAATTCGCATTGTGCATTTCAACTTATCGAACTACATCAACTGCAGCATAAACCTATTTTGGAAACCATTTCATTAACTTAGAACATTAAAATCAAGCACGAAATGCTATTATCTCTAGCTCATTCCAAGCCAAATGTGAAATAGATACATATATTTGTTTTGAAAATACTCACCTTACCCTCTTGAGCCTTTCCAGTGCTATTTCTAACTCTGGACACAAAATATTAAAGCGAAAGCGTAATTCCTTTTACCTATGAATTTGCGTAAGTCATGATCATAAATATGTAAAATTTTAAAAAAAACATTATTTTATCATTCTTCATCTAGCAAACTGGGAAGTAGCAGTCTGCTAGATGAAGACCTTACCCTTTTGTACGTGCGTAACCTGTTGCAGTGTATATTATCTAGGTTTCATAAGATCAATGGAGAGTTCGATCAACCTCGAACCTCTTCAGCTTTACTTTTAACTCTGGACACAAAAAATCAAAGCTTGATTCATTTTACCTAAGACTTTGGATCATGTTCATTGGTTACTTCCTTAAAAGTGAGATTTTTGCAGTGATGAACTTGATTTCATGCCCTTTCTTGAGCTATGTCGTAAAGATTTGTTTATGTGGATGCAACAAGAGCTTCGAGCTTTTATAGAATGTTTTAGCCAACAAGGTCGTTTAGATATAAGAAAAGAACCTGGAAAAATATATTTTCGCCTTTTTAACTGGAAATACCTTCCGCAGGGGTAAAATGATATAGTTTACTAAAATTTCAAGGGGCTCGTTTGGGCTTCGCCAAAAGCCTCCCATTGCTATTACAAAATAGACCAGAAATAAAGTAGAAATGCTTATCGCATGCATTTCCGAACAACTAAAATTTCCCATTGCCCCATCTACATTCTCCCAAAAGGCATCCCCTAGAGCCAGGGCTGGGGGGACCGTGGTACTTTCTAGTCCAGTCCCGGTACAGAACAATAAATGGAATACACAGCCGTGAATAGGAATTGATAAGCTTACGATTAGTTTAAGATTAGCTGTGACTTGTGACATTGCTTAGTTGCCTTGCTGCTTGGCATATGGACAAAACAGGCATGGTATATATGGGATGCTCTGTAAATAATTTTAACCTAAAAGACAGTATTCATAACTTCAGAACTCGTAAGAAAATGATCCACCACTGGACTTAATATCACAGAGAATCTATCCCGGTTTCAAGCGTTCACGATTCAAGTTTGATTTTGCTCAATAAATTATGTATTGAGCAAAATCAAATGGGAGGTGTTGATGATGTGGTGGTACGATCATAAAAAAGACGTTAGAGTACAAAACTATTTTCGTTATCTTAGTCTTATTTTGAGTGAACTGGAAGTAATTGGCAGAGTCTACACAAACCCCTACGCAGTGGCAGTGATACCCGATTCATCAGTTTCCTTCTATAAGCCCTAAATTGTTAGTTCGTTACACTCCTTTGTTACCAGGTTTATTTTCCTTTACCAATATATGTTACCTACAGCTTGCAGTTAACTAATTAGACCAAATGTACTGCAATCCACACAATGGAGATTACTCTTGTCATCTAACCTCCTCACACAATATAAATGATATCATAATGTAAAGAAAAATCACATGCTTGCTCAAAATGTATGCTCAAATCTTTCCTGGGAAATCTGTTTTTCAGTGATTACATACTACATGTCAGTATTTACAAAAAAATGGATAAAACCCAACAAACACGAATAAATGTACTTTTAGTTAGAAATACCCAAACTTTGGCGTGTGCAACATGCCCTTTCATAGCTTAAGCTTCATTGAAAGGAAAGGGACCAAGTGTAGAAAATGCGTAATATGGAAATGCAGCTGCCAACCAGTCAACCACGTGCTCATTTGATTTGGGATTCCCTTCTTTTACTTATACCACACCACACCGAGTGTCTAAAGTAACTAGATGAGACATATTTGCGTATGCTGTCCTTCCTTAGAATTTTGGTAAGGAAACTGAGTATAAATGTTTACAAGCTGCTTTATAGAACCTGAGCTTCACAACCTCCTTCCTATATAAACGTCACACTATCCCACTGGCAACATCATTCAGTTCACACCTTTTACGGAAATCTGTTCATAAGCTACTTGAAAACATTTCGGTTCCTCAGCAAAGTAAGCTCTTCATCTTTTTCAGCAACCTTAACTTCGTCAACAAAACCGAAACCATTAAAATGGAAACCAAATATTTCACCATCTTCTCCTTGTGTTTCGTTATTGCTGCTGCCGTTGTATTCGTACCTTCTGAATCTACACCATTGACGAGTGAAATTGGTAAATTATCTATTAAGTTTTTAAAGCTGGCCGAAGATATTTAATTTGTGCTTAGTAATTAAGTATATAACAACTCTTTTTGCAATTCTCACAGGTAAAGAAGCCAAACCCTTGGAAAACATCCGTTTAAATGCTGCCCCTCTTTCCAACGCCAACTTGAGAAAGGGTCGATATTTCCTTGGTGGATATCCTATGGGAATGGGAGGCTTTGGTGGAAGCGCTGCTTCTGCATCCGCATCGGCGTCTGCCTCATCTGGGGGAATGTAAGATCTTATTTTGAAAATATGTACATTAAAGTGATGTGAATGATTCACCTTTCTTGTACTAATGAAAAATTGAACATTTCTTGTTTTAGGGGATACGGTGGATACCCACTTATGTATGGAAAATAAGGCAAGCAATGTGAATAGGAACTCAATTCTGCATCCCAAAGCGGTCAACCAAAGTGATTAATTGATTTAAATAGGGAAGTTTAGCAAGAAGTGATAGGAACTGGATTCAAATGAATGCAACTAAAATCAGCGACTAAAGCAAAACGACTAATAAATAAATAAATAAAAACTATGCAAACCTGCCAAATTGTAATTTTGTTGTAAATAAATAAATTTATTTAGAGATTCAAATCTTCGGCTCGCTTTAAAGGTACCATTTGTGCTATGAAAATGTCATCATTTCACACACAAAATATTCCATACTATCATTACTATCTAAACCACCTCATGGAAAACACACGAACGAACCCAATCTTAACCGGCATAAGCGTAAGTGCATTCAGTCTTGGTCAATCAGTATTATGTACCTTTAGGTATATATTGAAAACACTCAGGACATCGTCCGTCCGGGGGCACGATAACTCAAAAACGGTTTCATTTTTTTAAATTCTGTTTTCACTAATCGATATCATAGGTCAAAGCGGGTATCGAGTTCGAAGATGGGTGAAATCGGTTCTGGGGAACTACTAGGTCAAAGGTCAGGTCAATTAATTTGAATAGTGAGGTACAGGTTGTGATACGTCAAAATGAAGGTACTGGTGAGACTAAATCAGTGATACTATTTTTGAAAGTGTTTGATAACCCCAACGTGACCTATGATCATGATAAGGTCAAATATTTTTTACGTAGCAAGGTATTGATTGTGATACATCAAAATGAAGCTACTGGAAAGAACAGCTCATTAAGGACATGTGTACCAAAACGGTATGGGGAACTTCATGAAAATTACCTTGGGAATTCCTTGGTTTCCATTTTAAGTGGTATCATAATTCCATCTAGACACTTCACATTTCTTAAAGCTTGTTACAGGTTTTTTAAACAATTTTTTCCATAGCACGTTAGTGATAACTAATTACTAGTAAAAAATTCAAAATCACATTTTTGCTATTTGTATACAAACAATTATCCAGTAAGCAAAAACATTAGGAACACCCTGTTGTTAATGAGTAAATGAATCTGTTAAAGATGTAGTAGCCAAATTGCTTTTGGAATATATGGTGTTGATGTTGTGTAGTATGTAATTTAATTAAGCGTTTTTAGTAAACTTCAAGTTTATGAAAATATTTTATAATGCAATTGGCATGCAAAAAATTCCTTCATCTTTGATAATTCTTTATGAAAAAATATTTTATGAGTATTTATTTTTAGGTTTTGCTTTTAGAAGTTTTTGCTTTATGAGTTGTGATTTTATGAGTTTACGTTTTATGAACCTCCTCCTAGAACCGTTGATAGTGTTGATACTCATTATATTTCCATTCGGGATCGAGAAATGAGGTTTCAACAAAGTGCGATTTTGATATACATATTATGTATATTATTTGATATGTATAAGTCGCTCTCAGGAAAAAGGTACCACTGATGTTTTCGCTTTATAACGTTAAAAACACGCTCACGTTAAATGCCCAATACCATATTATGGTATTGAGTATAATGACTCAAGGTACGGATTATTTTATGATTATGAATTAAAAAGTTTCTTCTTCAAATTATTAATTGTAACAAAGCGTTGTCCAAACGTGATTACACACAAATCATTCCAACACTTTCAAACAAAGGTGAAATGGTTAGCATTGGTGCCTTTGAGTTAAACTTTCGGTCAACGCAATATTTTTTGTTCTCTCTTATTTGAACAATTTAAACTATTTTTTGATCAATTCTTGGCCAGTTTTAGCATACGTTTATGACTTTATGTGGACCTTCCTGATGAAACTGAAAAAAATGGAGTTTTTGGGAGAACTCATTGAAATGAAAAACAAGTCAAATGAAGAATTGATGAAAGCAGAATGTCATTTTTATGAGTCCAAGGAATTTACCAACTTGAGTACACCTTCCTTCATTCTCCATTTTGAAGTTTGAGCTAATGAAGATGAAAGAATAATGATTTTTAAGTAAAAATCTAGCATTGGCCAAAAACAATTGTGACTTTAGGGACTTTAATACTTTGAACTCTTTGCAAGTAGTATCAAAAAAATACAATTTATTATAAAATTACGATTTTCATCGAGAACATTCTTATAGAATACTTTTTTATTAGTAATTTCCGGGGAGTACAGATTGTATTACGGAAATTAGTAGTTCTAAATTATATTAAGTACAATCGATCGGGATGAACATACTTTAGTTTAAAATCATTCTAACAGGCGAGCAGTAAGACCTCCCCCAAATAAGTTAAGATTTAGACGAGGAGACTGGTACAGCACTACGTCCAAGAGTACAGCTGGCATTGAAGTTTGGAACATCTCTAACATTGATCGGGATGTAGCCTGATAGTAGATCACGAAAGGGGTCAGCAATCTTTTAATTGATGAAGAAATTGATGAGCACATCTTCTCCAGACATACAGAGTACATTGGCAGCTCCACCGACTCCCCGTCTAATTTGTTTCTCACCATCCATCTCTCCATTCCAACAAGAAAAAGTCTCCAACTTGTCAAGATTCGGGAATGGATTTTTCTTGAAGAATGCTGGAAGACGAGTTTTCATGTCGGAAAAGGTGTCTCCAATGTCCATTGTCAACCTGATCCACTTCACGTTTGGTACATGGAGAAACATGTCCCTCAGCCGTTTTTCCACGGGGTCCGTCTCCCAATCCCAATTTTCTCTATCATCGATGATGATGTAGAAATACCAGATTTCATTTCCATATTTCTCCAGTATCTTCCGGAAACCGTTCCAGTAAGAATCTGAGTTTCGAAGAGTTATATTGACTCGTCTCCCCACAAACGGATTTCCCTTGCAAGAATCCATTTCCCAGAGGAATTTGTACATAAGTCTAACTTCCTGAAACCAGATTCCCTCATCATAGAACAGTTTCCCTTTTTCCTTGTCCACTGGTACTCCAGGTCCAGAGTAGAAATATTGGGAATGCTTGTAAACGTTTGGAAACCAAATGTAGCCGGTAAAACCCTTCACGCGCCCTGGATGATTTTCATAAGCGTGGAGGATTGCGTCATTCCAATCTTTGCAGACCAACCGGCCTCCAAGAAAGTCCTCCTTTGGCAAAAATTTCATCACAAACGGCAAAACCTGCGAGCGAAAAAAATTTAACTAAGAACCCTCTGTTAAAATCATATGTAAGCATATGAAAGTGTTGAATTTTAGCAAACCATTGCTGAAAAATAAAGCTTTGGCTTTGGTCCCTTCTTCATCTTGATCTCGCCTCCTATCTCATAATCATCCATGGTACGAATCAGGCATTCCTTTAGGTTCAAGTTTGGTGTTGTTTCCTCAATTTGTTCCACAACCATTGACGGAGCAGTGCACCAGATTCTCTCCAAGCTGCAAAGGGGAGAAAATTCCAAATACATAATGTGAGGGATAATCAGCCACTTGAGGTTTTCAGAAGGGCAGCATTGTCCAACCAACGCGTTGATAAGCAAGTCCTCGCCCGACATTTGTATCTGGTCCCGATTCCCACCTTGGGAAATGAATGTCTCCAACTGCTTCAGTTTTGGGAATGGATTTTTCTCCAGGAACGGACGCAGACGAATATTCATCCGCAGGAAACATTGAAATCCATAAATGTGAAGCTGAAACCATTTCAAGTTGGGGGTGAAGCGGAGAAAGTCTCGCAGGCGTTTTTCAATATAGTCCGTCTCCTTCTCCGGATTTTCTTCGTCATCAATGATCAAGAACAAGTACCAAATGTGATGGCCAAACTTTCGCAAAATTTTCTTAAAACCGTGCCAATATTCATTCGAGTTTTTTAGGCAAACACTCAGCCGTCTTCCAAAGAAAGGGTTTCCGGGGTGGTGTCTCATGATCTTTCGGAACTCTTTGAATTCTTTCATTCCTTCCTGGAGGCTTAATCCTGCATCATAGTAATATGCTCGAGAAGCCAGGCTTCGCCCTGGTGTTGGACCCTCTTGGAATTGTTGCTCTTGATTGTACAAGTTTCTGAACTGGATGAAGCCCGTGTGGCTGAAAACTCTTGATGGATGATTCTCGTACACTCGAGTAACCCCTGCATTCCACTTCCTGCAAACTTGGCGAGAAGCGAGGAGGTCCCTTTTTGCCATGTTCTTCATAACAAATGGCAATACCTACAATCAACAATGACAAGTGAATGAGACACTAAAACCAAAGGGACTTTCGTATATATAACAATGACAACTGAAGTACCTTCTCAAAAAGGAACAGAGTTCTCCGTGGTAGAAGACAACCTTCCCATTTCCTGCAGGTGCTCATGCAAGCAATCAAATCAGAGTCGTCCAAATAGCTGAATATTTTCTCGTAGATCTATCATAAAAAAAGGAAGGGTGAATGATTTTCTACGCGGTAATTAAAAATTGCAAGTTGGAAATTAGTTATTTCAGGGTTCCTTTTTATAAACGTACCAGATCAATTAACAGAGGGTTTTGGTAGCAAGTCTCCAATGAAGTGGCGTCGGATTCTTTCTGAATAGAAAAAGATAGTTCTGTCATCTTCTTGATCACAGCCTGAAAGTTTTCATGGACTTGGGCGATCTGATCTGAGAATGGGCCGTTGGCATTAGTCTTCAATATTTGAAGGACCTTCTCATCCAGAGTGAACCATTCCTCTTCGTTTTCCTCCTGATCAACAATTTCCTTTCGGACTTCCGCTTCAGACAAATCACACACAATAGTTATTCAATTTTCTATATTGTTTCAGTAGGTTCACTTTTAAAAATTTGATTGATAGAGTGTAAAATGAAAATAATTCCACAGACAAGAGAAGTTTACTCACAAAAGTTTTTTTTATTCAAAAACAATAATATTAAAAATAGTTTTGAGGATTTTATTTTCATTTTTATCCTATATAAATATGAGTAAGCATATGTTGCTATGAGTCTCCATTAAAAATCTAATCTGTCATACATTCGGGTACATGTGGCTCCTTGAGATAACCATAAAGCATATGGACAACGAATATCAATGGAATGAGAGTGAATACTAATTACGTACTCTGGAGGGATGCCTTTTGAGAGAATGCAGATGGGGCACTGTGAAATTTTTGTTGTTCGGAAAAGCATGGCATGCGATAAGCCCTTCCTGGTTTACTTTTTAATAGCAATGAGAGGCTTTTTGGCCTTACCCAAAAAAAACCTTGGATTTCCAATAAACTACATCATTTTACCCCTGCGGAAGGTATTCAAGTTAAAAAGGAAAACAAATATATTTCCACAGGTGCTTTTTGCACGGTATATATGCCGACGATGAGAGACCTCGTATAGAATCACCAATAATAGTAAGTAGTTAACCCATCAATCAACAATCGGCAATGTCAGGTCATTATTTTACTAATATATAATTTCTTCCGTATGCAAATTAGTTTAACATGGGATTTAGCATTACCGCGCACAAATTTGCAGGTTGTCTCATGCAGGTTTATAGGATTGTTCATTATGGGCGGACTGTGTGGTAGGAAACTACAAACACGGAAGATTTTGATGACGACCCAGTCGGTCGTGGGTTTCTTCCATTACTTCATAAATCGTTTGCAATATAATTATTTTTTGTTTAATGTAAAGACTGAATTTGAGGGAACACGAACACACAAGCTGCCTTTCATGATGTCAATCGAGTTCCTATGTAATTGTGTGTATGTTATGTTTACAGTGTGTCTGATTTGCCTCTCGACAATGATACCTGCCTCCCATTCACTTAACGAATGTGGAATAGATGGACTGCCCATGGGATTCTCTCCGGTTGTTTCAATAGTAGTTGGATGGGCTGTGGTGGATGCTACTTTTCATATAATTTTGACGGTACTTACTGTCACTAAACAATATTAAATGCTTCTTATTCCGCGAAACCTTGCTGATGAATCGATATTTTTGTTTTGAAGAATAGTCCCATCATACCGTTCCTTCGACCCACTTCGCACGTTGACATGAAGGTGAAATAGAATATACATGGCATGGCAAACGGCAAACCTTCCGACAATAATGCTCTTATACACATACTAATTTAGTAAATTAAATGGAGATTTAATTAGACGTTAACACTGTCGAAGGGTACTCTGTTACGAAAGGCGTTGTTCATGCTTTACATTTTTCTCAGTGGAGGGTTTACGCTTGGAGCTGTCCTTCAAATTGCCTTGAGCCACCAACCGGAGGGATGTATTTTCGGAGTATTGTCATGCAAGCTGCTCTCGGGTATAGTAGCGGTGGAATCGCGCTGTGCAAGAAGCTACACTACGCAATATGCAATTAAGGATATACTACTATGTAAAAAACGTGATGAAATGCTCAATGCCAAAATAATATAAAATGAAAATGTACAAACGAAACATGAGATATTGATATTGTAGTGGTTAAGTTTTTCGACATACTCCATAAGGAGACTAATAATGAACCAAAGTCGTCTGTGTATTTACTAATTATATAGCAAAGTAATTGAAACATATATTGATACTTTATTGCGCTATTGTTGATACTGTAAACTCTAACTCGAATTCTACTACACACAGCGCGTTGTATATATACACCATTGTCAGTATGTTTAATAATTGTGAATGTACTCAATATTTCTTCTTCTTTTACACAATTATTAAACGCAATTTCATGTACTTTTTAGATAACGATTGTCAATTTCTTTTTGAAATTTATTTTATTCACTGTAACTTCATTTTAGCGAGGCTTCATAAATTCCATGTTTGATCTTTGATTTTCTCCAAAGTTGGCACCATAATTTTGACATAAAAAACTGTATGCAATTGCAAAGGTATGGTATATAAACTCAGGCTTTTATTTATTAGTTTATATTTATTGCTAAAAAACACAAGATTTGTATATTACAAAACCATCACATCAAAAGAAGCCAATTATGATTAGTATTATATCACGTCTTACGATAGAATAATAATTATAAAATAAAACGTTATAATGTATATCATTTTGATTTTACCATGATTACTATTGGCAAAATCTCTCCACTTGAAAGGTTTTTCTTACAAAAAGGACATGCTTGTTTTATCCTACCATAAATCTTATGCATAGTTTTAAGTTTAAAAATTTCTATAAAAAATGCTACACTACATAAACTCATGAAAAAGCACCAAATTATAAATATACAAAGAAAGTTTTTGAAATTGATAACATCAGATTGTGGCACATTTTTGTAAACTAAAGTTTGATCACGTAACATATAGTGCCAATTTGCCCATTCGTCCCATTTATTATGTAAGCCAGATGCATCGATGAGCTGAATTGTAGTTTGTAGCCAATATTGATTTTCTGTTTTCATCAGCCAATAAAAAGGTTTCTGCTGTAACGTTTCCTCCAGCGTAAAGCAAAAGAATGAGGTATCCTTCTCTTTTAGCTGCTTTTGTAAAAAGGATGCCAAGAATTTAATTGTTGATGTGTATGCAATGTAGGCCACCCGATTTCTAGGTTTCGCAAAATTCTCCACATTTTGATCTCGAGACGTTATATTTTTGGGACTGAACAATTCCTCGAATGAGGCCAAAATCCCCAAAATTTTAAATTCATCATTGTATATCTGCTGAATAGTTTTGTTTAGCTTATCCGGATTGTATGTTATCTTGTAACCATTTGATAGCAATTCTTTCACAGTTTTATAAGCCGTTGGCGTTGAAGCGACGGTTGTGATGCTGGTTAATCCATTTCCATACAAACTACACAAATATATCATAGCATATAGGGCTACAACATTGCGAAGTTTTAATGATGAGCTTTGGCCAAGTACGCTGGAAACCTGTGCCATCATTTCAGAAATGATTTTTGTAAATTGCAGATGTCGAAAAGCACACATAGCGCCATAAAATAGGACTAAAAGAATTGCTGCCCAGATTTCCGAGTTGAAAGGGTGATACCATGTTGCAAAACCAAAGTGAAGTTGTTTCTTGACGCTGGTTTTAGGACAGTAAATTAAACTGTGGGAGTCAAACTCAAAGAAGCTTACTCGATTGGTACTTATGTGTAATGTGCGACTAAAAGTAGCTGTAGGTACAACAATTACTTCTCCACCAACAAACGTTTGTCTTGCGTCAATTGCTTCTGGATTTTTATTTGATTTTTTAATGAATCCGATTGATAAATTGTGTGCCTTGGAGATGACAAGTAATGACATCAAATCAGCTCGGCATCGGTAGTCAAGCAATACTGAAGGACTGAGGCAAGCATTTTGTTTGTCTTTTGGGGTATCTCGAATCCAGTTGTAACCATCCCATGCCAACCCAGGAATAGTTTTCTGGTTCGCATTTCGAAATAGAGAACGATGGATTGATGATATATCGTTGTTTTGCATCATTTGATCGAAATTTTCAGCAATAATTGAAGCTGATGCTGATGAGCAATACCCAGAACAAATGATTGAAACGTCAGCTTCCTTTCCATTATACTTTAGCTCTAAAATAATTTTCAGAGAGGGAAATATAGGAAGTTCGTAGTGCCAATTTGTTAATGTCACAGTTGCCATCGTACCCAAAGATTTTTCAGGAATGAAAAGGAATATGGTTCTTGATGGAACTACTATTTCTGTAAAATTTAGAATTGTAGCGTTTACATCACTGGTAGTATAATCAGGTTCGAAATGAATTATTATCAGGTTAAACGTGTTGGAGAAGCGGTAGTTACCGCGATCTAGTCTACTTCCATTATTGATTGATGTAATCCTCGAATTTAATGACGCTGACGGTACAAACTTAGCATTTTCACTTGATTTTGGCTGAAAGAAGTAGAGCACATATACCTCAGACTTCTCGTTGATATGTGGGAATAAACTTGATAAGCAAATCGAAGGAGCTGAAGAAGAACAAGAGTTGGTATCCGTTAGCGCTAACAGAAGCGCAACCATTAAATGAATTCTACCACAGATTGAAATTTTCAAGTGAACGAGGAAATAATTTTGTTTTGGTGCCATCGTGTTTTAATAGATTTTGTCACTTTTTATAGGGCAATAAAAACCCGCTATACCAGTAAATAACAATCAACCTATGAGATAAGTAAGCGATGAAAAATTGAATAATCTTCCTACAACCCTTAGCTTTGGAAACTGAGAAGAAATTCAGACGTGTTGTTTTTAATACATTTTTTAATTTATATAAGATATTGACTAGACAAATGGGTACCTAATTTCTGTATCTGGGTCGTCTGAGTGTAAACAAGTAGCTAATGGAATTAAAACACGTGCGTAGCGTAAGTAATAAAACCCGTTACGTAAAAAATGGTAAAATAATAATTATGAGTGGTAAATAATTAGTATAATAACTAATATAATAATTTATGAGTAATTGGTAAAGTAATAGTTGCGGTGTCAGGTATCACCTTACCCCGAACCATGGCATTCCGGTCAGTGGAAGCATGCCAGGCAGTCCACGGACAAGCACTCACTCGTCTCGTCAAGTAGAATAGATCGTTCTCTAATTCTTACTCACTCACTCATTGTCATTAATCTAGTTGTACATTGTTATGTTACTTGTCCGAATAAAGTATAAGCTAAACTATAACCACTCTCGCACCTCATTCTTTGGAAACCATTTCCAAACATCACAATAGTATGTAATACTATGTAATACAAATTGGGAAATGGCCTAGAATATGTTTATACGCCAGCAACAAACTTGAGCATTCCAATATCTTAGTAGAAAGAAAACCTTTAAAACATTTTGGTTGCGAAAAAAACCTATATAATATTATAGAGCTAGAGCTGATTAATCGTCCTTAAAAGCAATTGGCACCTCTTGGTTCATAAGCTTCATGAAATAACTTTAGATAATACAGGCGCAAAGGGTTTTAATGAGTTTGATCATCAATCATTGATGATCCATGGGTAAAATCTGTCAATTATTAAAAGCAAAGGGTGGAAGTGGGGCGACTTAAGAACTGTGATTATAGTTTACGCACAGCAAAAGCTACCGGTTTTAGTGTTCAGTGATGCTACTGCAAATGTTTTGCGATGACCCTAACTTGACCTAACCAATTGACGGTCAAAATTTTGGAATTTGACTGCTTTGACTTGACTAAGTTTCATGACTTTGAAAATTGATGAAATTTGTATGACGTAACTGTTTAAGGTCAAACATGTTTGATGCAAGAAAGAAGTAGATAGGTTGTGACGTATGATTGCATAGACATCATTGAATTTACATAAACTTTAGCTTAAAAACGGAAGCTAATGAAATGCTTTAATGAATTATATATAAAACAGGTCGAAGTCTTCATTACATTTTGCAGCAAGCTATTCATGGCCTGTTGTCAGATTTATTAAAAAGTAAATATAATTCCCCAATCAAAACATACATAACTGATAACTATTTCAACGATAACGATATTCTGTACTACGCTACAACTTAGGACTTTTTAAGCAGACTGTTTGGTGTACAAATAGATAGCCACGATGAGACCATAGAGACCCAAAACTTCAGCGAAAATCAGGATCAGAACCATTCCAACGAAGAGCTTTGGTTGACTAGCTGTTCCTCGAACGCCAGCCTCTCCCACGATTCCAATTGCAAAACCTGCTGCCAAACCACTGAGACCAACCGAAAGCCCTGCCCCGAAACTCATGAATCCCCTGTAAACAAACAAATTCAACATCATAAATAGCCATTCGTCAGACTCATACATTGTAAATGAATTCCATTTCACGAATAGCTAACTTCACATTTAACATTTGACTTACTTGAATGGGGTATAGCCTTCATTAGGTGGCGTCAGCGACCCAGCAATGAGCACCGCAACAACAAGCCCATAAATCGCAATAATCCCAGCCATCACAACAGGAATGATGCTCTTCATGATCAGGTGTGGTTTCATTACTGCCATCGCCGAAATACCTACTCCAGCTCTGGCAGTCCCGTAAGCAGCACCAAAAGCTAAAGTGGTAAGAAAAATGATGTTTTAAACAAACTTCAACTCATCTTCCAGCTGATAACTGATACTCTTCAAACAATTCCAAAACATGCCTTGTTAACTTACCACTGAAAATCATAGCAGCAGAGGCTCCCATCACTCCAAAGAAGGGACCGTAAACTGGATTATTTTCCTCCGTCCCCATAATTAGCAAGTTCCAAATGAGCACACCAAGAATGTCAAACTACGTAACAAAATAGGACCCAAATATGTCAATCAACAAATTATATTACAAATTCGAACTTAGTTTAAACCTATGTCACCAAACTATTTCCTACAAGAAAAATACCTAAAAATCCTTTTTCCACAATTGGAACTTAAAAACAACAACAAAATATATTTCGGTTAAGCCGCCAGAAATCACAAAGTTTTTTAAACTAAATCAACTATAGAATGTTGTACTTGTAATTCCTTTATGATAGGTGTAAATGATGCAAAATGAAAAGTCAGATACCCGCGATTTTCAAATTTGTGAAAAACAGTTGACCATGTGTTTGGAGCATGGTGTGTGCTTCGTTAATACGAACAGATGCTTTTTTGGTTTATTGTGGTTTTGAATTTCTGATATTAGTGATTTTTTGTCATTTTATTCGAGTTTATTACGATTTATTAGACAATACCACTCAATTAATTGATTGAAAAGATGTCGATTAATCAATTCAAACTGACGAATGTGCTGGGGACGGTGTACAACCAAGGGAATGTGGTCTTCACCAGTGATGGAATGACCTTGATTGCTCCCGTGGGAAACAAAATTACAATCTACGACTTGAAACATTCGAAAACTGGGACGCTTTGTTTTAACTCGACACATAACTACAAAAGTCTGGCACTCTCCCCAAATGGGCGACTACTTGTGGCTGTTAACGAAATTGGACTCGCTCACTGCATCAGCCTTGCAACCAATTCATTGTTGCATTGCATGAAACTCAGTGATGGTTCAGTGCTCAAGTTTTCCCCGGATGGAAGTTATCTTGCTGTTGGAGAACCTAAGATGGTTAAGGTGTACAGAGCCCCATCCGACAGCAGCGTTGGGGTAGCACCTCTTGACCTGGAACGAGTGTTTCCCAATGTTCCTGGAAATGCGACATGCTTGGATTGGTCCTGGGATTCTGTCTTACTCGTTGCAGCCTCTACTGATTCACCCATGATAAGCGTGTTTTCAATGGTTAAGTTTAAAAACTTTCGAAACTCTTGTTTCACCACGCACAAGTTGGGAGTTGTTGGGGTATTTTTTGAAGCCATGGAGTACAACATTATATCCGTTTGCAAGTCAGTTCTTTCTTTCATCTGCATGTAAATTCCGCTTTTTTAAGATGTCTTAGAAATTATTAATTCAAATTCAATTTTTATTTTTAATTCCTAGAGGGGGAATCATTGCCAGGTGGATTTGCTCTGATGAACCTGAAGCATGGGAACGCGATACGGAAAGGTTAAGATTAAATCAGGACAAATCTGACTGGGTTTCAAAGGACGATGATGAGTCTGGACCGAATCAAACCTCAAAGAAGAAGCAAAAAACCGACACTGAGGCAGAGGAAGATAAGAAGCAACTAAGCCGGTTTAACTTGGTACCTATTGACTGGCGTCAACATGATCAACAGAAGGGTACTAGCAAGCGTCCAGGCAATTTAAAACTACAATGCGTTGACCTAAACCAGCGTCGCAATTTGGCTGTTCTTGGATTTGAGGGAGGAGCACTAACCCTTGTGGAACTTCCGTCTGGATCATTGATCCAAGAAATTGCGTAAGTTTTTTAAAAAAAACCTTTATCAGTTGTAAGACAAAGCGTTAGAAAATTTCTCACTAAAATTGTTATATGCTATATGTATTTTTAGTATCATGGAACAGGACATAACAACCTTAGCCTTTTCTCCAGAGGGAGAGTGGATAGCACTAGCTTCTTCTAGCGGAGGCCTTTTAATTGTCTGGGAATGGACAAGTGAAAGCTTCGTTATGAAACAACAGGGTCATATGGACACTATACAATGCTTAGATTTCTCCACTGATGGACGCTGGATTGTGACCGGCGCTCACGATGGAAAAGTTAAGCTTTGGGAGACTCAAAATGGTTTCGCTTCTTATACCTTCAACGAGCATACTTCTGTCATCACTGGCGTTGTGTTTATGCAAAGTAACAAAGCCGTGGTCTCCAGTTCTCTTGATGGGACGGTGCGTGCCTTTGATACAAAGCGGTATCGGAATTTCCGAACGTTTCTGGCCTCAAGAAACGCTGTCCAATTCTCTGGCGTAGCTGTGGATTCCAGCAACACGTACGTTGCTTCAGGATCAATCGATGAGTTTCAAGTTTTTGTTTGGCATGTCCAAAGTGGTCGTTTGCTGATGGAAATTAGTGGACATACAGCCCCAGTTTCAGCAATCTGTTTCAGTCCTAAGCGTGGGAGCTCCATGATGGCTTCAGTGAGCTGGGATAAAACGCTGCGCATTGTGGACTGCCTTGAAACTGATGGCAACGCTCAAGTTATCTCGTTGGAATCTGAAGGTAAACACTTTAGCTAAACTAGTGGTGAAATATGTGACTGTAACGTCCATTCTATTTATTGCGACTTTACTTACTTTCACTTTAGCAACTGCTCTTGCGTTCCGTCCCGATGGGAAAGAGATTGTTGTTTCGACACTTAATGGAAGCATTGCATTTATAAACCCGGATGAACAGCAAGTTATAGGAACAGTTAATGGACGATTTCATATGGCATCAAGTCAGGGGAAAGGGGGTGGTCGCTCTGTTGGAAAAAGTTTCGAAGATACGTACGTAATTCATTCTTAACATTCAATTATTATATTTTTACAGCAATGATTTTCGTTCACGGATTTGACGTTTCTTTTTTCATACAGGGCGTTTCAGACTATTTCATATTCTGCGGATGGTAATCTTGTGTTAGCTGGAGGAAAGTCACCTTATCTATGCATTTATGATTCAATGAATCAAGTTATCGTCCATAAAGAAGAAATTACTAAAAATCGATCGTTAAATCGTCAACCTGTAAGTGTTCCAGTTTTTTACTTGAACGAATGTGTTGATTTATGTTAATTTTCACATGATGCTGTGGACTAAAATTCATAATAACTCAATTATTATTATTTAAGGGCGGTTGGACAGTAAAGCAGCAAACGGAATTTGGCGTAATTGACATGATACAGAGTAGAACAGGAACAAACGATGAAAAGCTACCAGGAACGACTCGTCGTACCCCTAAAGCTGATGTTGTGTCACATCCTGATATCATACAAACATACGCTACTAAATTTTCTCCTGGTGGGCGAATGTGGGCAGCCGCTACAACTGAAGGAGTTCAATTGTACACCTCGGATTCGGCCGTGTCTTTCTTCAATCCTATTGACGGAAGTCTGAAAATAACTCCTCAGGCTATATCTGAAGCTCTCAAGAACAAACTTTATGATGCTGCACTGTTCATGGCGCTAAAACTTAATATTCCAGAAACGACAACGATGGTGCTTGAGAAAATCCCAGTGTCATTTCGTACGTTTGAATAATGCTCTTATTTATGAATTATTACAGCAATCCAATGTCCGTTGAACAAAAGTCAAGCTCTTTATATTTTTTTTAAAATTTCATTCCAGATTCTGCCATTGTCTTGAGCATGACAACGCCACTTTTGAAATTGTGTCTACAGCACCTGGCAACAGTATTAAATGAAACCAGTCACGTGATGTTTCACATGATGCTAATGCGAAAAATTCTACAAGTACATTTAAAACTGTTAGAAGATGACAGGGAATTCATGCGCCCTATAATAAGCAACGTACAAAAAGCTGCTAATAGGCGACTGAAAGAGTCTGCAGACCTGTAAGAAATTATTGATTTACTCGATTATGATTTTTGTAGTGTAGACAGGCTGTTTATCAATTAATACGATTCTTATTTCATTCACACAGGAATGACAGCAACAAGTACCTAATGGAGGTTCATGGTGTTCTTCAAGGACGGCAAGAAAGGGAAAGTTCTGGAAGGCAGCGGAAGCTCAAAAGGCGTATCAAAAGTGAAAGTAAAGGTGAAAATGGGACTGATGAAAGTGACGCCGTAGACCTAACTGATGACAGTTCTGGCGAAAATGAGGACGATAAGGGAGATATCAAAGAAGAGCAGTCTTCGGACAGTGAGTTCGAAATGCTTTTGCAAAACTCATGAGGACTTGAATATGTATGATCTGCGTAGATGTTATTTATTATTTTAGTTGTACATGATATTGTGTGATTTCTACCTTCAACCTTTTTTACTCTCTTTGGAAGTTTGTTTGTATTTACATAACATGAGTTAATTTTGTGACGAATACTAATAATATTATTTACACATAATTCAAATTTGATAATCAACCAATATAGCTTTCGTGTTATTTGTTGTCATAAACATAATCATTGTAAAATTGCAAGCATTGTTGTACGGATTCATCAATTAGGATCAAATTAGTATTGCATCACAATAGTCAACTTGATTCAATTAATTTTATCACGATTGCGTAGTTCTTCTAATGGGCACACAAAGTCTTATTACGTAGCTGAAGCGAGAGCATTCAGCGAAGTAATGGTTTTACTTAAACTGTCCGTCTGTCCGTGTGCACTCTTCTGGTCACATACATTGACCGATTTGGACGAAATTTGTTACACAGGTAGTACTACTCAAGAGGACCACTGGGAATACTTTTCAGCCAAATCGGTCAAACGGTTCGAAAGTTATAGGCGAATGAGTTCAGGAACTCATCGATTTGGCTGAAACGTATACGTAAGCACAGCATAGCATCCGTGTGGATGTGCTTGTGCATAAAGCCAGAATCCGAAATGATATCTAAAAGTAATGCTTTTACTACGTTGGGAGAGGATCGCAGAGGTGGGTTAAGAGAGAGAGGTGGTGGAGGAGATTTGGTGGTCATGGGGGGAGGGGGTTTGGAGGTGATCACTCAACGCCTTCTTCAGCTACGTCACTGACCTGCTTACTAGCAGTTTATTACGTACTGAAAACAACCTGCTAACACTGGAGTTTAAAGAACTAGCAATTTAGATTTATAAAAGAAAACCGATTGCCCCTAAGATTACATCCCATATCATGGATGATCTTCTCTCATGATTAGATGTCGAATGATATGCTACACTGTATACCTGACGCTTGAAAAATGATGATTGAAGGGGCATTACCTCCCCCCAGGGGTAACTCCGCTTTGGTCCAAAATTGAACTTGATTCCTAATTTTGCCTAAGCTATCGATTGGCGAAGACAGAATTAAAAAAGTTCTCGAGTAACCCTTTTTAAAGCCACTGATGATGATGATACATGGGAAACTAAAAGGCAATTTTACCAAAAAAAAACAATCGACTATCGATCCGAAAAAATAAGATCTTTCTGCAATTTGGCCGGCAGGTACAGACGACTGACATTGACCATGAGAATTTTTAAATGGTCCTAATTGATGGTACAGAAAAACATTGTACCCAAATAAACTAAGCTATTTAACATTGCATGATCGCATTTTTTGGAATGGGATTGTTTGTTGGTTAAAAATGACTTTGTTGTGTGCTTCTCCTCATAAATTAGTGCGAAACCTTTCACACAACAGATAATATGTGTATAATTTAAAAGAATATTTTGAGGGAAACAACGAGTGTTTGTTTATTGTAGATTTTATTTAATTCAACGTTTCGACTTTTCCAAAGTCCTCATCAGGAGAATAAAAAATTAACAATGATGAATTTTATTCTCCTGATGAGGACTTTGGAAAAGTCGAAACGTTGAATTAAATAAAATCTACAATAAACAAACACTCGTTGTTTCCCTCAAAATATTCTTTTAAATAATGTATACCGAGTGGCAGAATATTTTTAATTAATATGTGTATAGTGTATATGGAATGATGAATTATGATCATGTCAGGAGAACATGAAAATATAAGTAATATAATGCTGCCTTTCAACTTATACCTGCCACCTGCAATTCGCAGTATTCACACTACAATTGTTAACCTGCACTCACTACCCATGTTGTCTGATTTTGTAAATGAACCTGCAAAATAGGTTAAAGTAAAGTTTGAAGTATTCTTATGACGGCTTAAAAATCAAGTTGGCAAGTGTAAGGTGGAAATTTGTTTTCGCCTCATGACATGAAGCAAAATAAAATAAACCAAAGGTGGTCAAACTGAGAGAAAAATTAAAATTTGAAGGCGGAATGCTTTTCAAAATGGATATTTTCATTTCTTTATTACCTCTCCATCGGCACCCCAGATTATTAAAACACTAGATTTTGAAGTTAAATTATTGAAAGAAACCTTTATTATTTATTCCCAACCCATAACAGAAACCGTATTACATCGAAAATCTAACATCTTTAAGTACTTATCTGTGTTTTTTTACGAACTTTTTACAATTCAATCTCATCTTCTACCACACAATCAAAAACCATTCCCTTGTGGTACCTATCCGAAAATGTGATCCATTGAATATGTCCGTACACAATATCTTTTGTTTTGTTAACGAAACGCTTCACATTTTCATCCTTCTCATACAATTTGGTTAACAACTGGCCGGCCTCTACGATGCGGGCCGCATTTTCATTAGTTTGGTCCAGTACTTGTTGCATGGCATCCTGGAGTGATAAGTCCTTAATATGATGAAGCAAATACACTTTGTTGCAACCGCTACCGGAAAGCCCTCCTGTTGTCTCCTTCCGATATGATACAATATCATTAATCCAACAAGTTTGCTCAGCATAAAGTTTGACAAACCATTTGAATAGAAATGTATTTCTAATTTCAGGTCTGACATCAATCTTTGCATCAAACAAGGCCAATTCCAGACTAATAAACGCTCCACCAGCCACCAGTCGAAGTTCATTTTGAGCTCCTTCCAACAATTCTGCTGGTTGCATCTTCCAGTCCTCAGAAATCTCGAGACAAACCGATTGCACATACTCTTTGAGTGTTTCTCTAACATATATGCCTCTTCCGGTGTCACCTTCCGCCTTTGATAGCTCTCCATGAAAATACTTGATGAATTTGACATAATTTAACAGCATCTCGGGGACGTTCTGAGTAATTAATTTTTGGGCTTCAAAATTTATCACTTTTCCGTCCATGGCGTTTGTTGCAAGTTTCAGAAATGTTTCGAATTGCCTAAAGTACATAGCAGTTTGTATTTCCTCCATGTCATCATCGAAAGTAAAAAATGCCAAGTGAAAAAGTCTGTGTATTTTTGAATCACTTAGTTTACAACCCGGAAAACATGCTGCCAGAAATGCGGCTTGTTCAATCTTATTTCGAACGTTTTTACCGGATACTTCTTTTGATATTATTTTGTATTCCTGTACCAATTCAAGGTCTTCCTCTTCAGCTGCAACACTCCCCTCATAATCTTGATGTCCAATTTCCCCCAGTGTATAAAAAAGCTCGATGTCCCCTTGAAACGGAACTAACTGCCCGTTTTTATCGTTTTGTTCAATGTTGAATCGGAGTGAAAACTTTCTCCCACGGTATTTTTCAAATTCAGGATGAACCATTTTATCTTGGTCGTACCATTTATGATCGAGATTTGAAAAACGGATTGATGAATTTAACACCGATTTTTTTGAATCAGCTTCAGAAAGCTTTCTAAAGTAAACTTGACCGAACTTTTCCTCCATGATGTGTTACTTCTTTGCTCCGACTTAAACTTTCTAGAATCTCTCTGGAGGTGTTGGCAGCTAGACCAAAAAATAATATCTGGTTGGAACTCTGAACTGTGACTCCAGTTTTTATATGAGTTTTATTTCTCCCTTTTGTGGAAATATCGCACATGGCAATTATCTGATAAATGAATTTATGCTACCTTTTTCAATATTACTCACGATTTTCTAACCCCAATTATTTTTTTGAACTAAATTACCAAAAACATACCTATTTATTTATAATAGAGGTACTTAAAATAAGTATTTGTAGAAAAAACGATATGAGTATCAATTGGTTAGCGTGTCAATATTAATAACTGATTGATTGTAGTCGCAGTCACGTTAAAATCGTCTCCTTTGATATAAAAGAAGTTTTAGTTCCCACGGACAAGGAATCAATCTTATTTATTTAATCCATTCGAACGAAAGCAATACCTAAATGAACAATTTTATTTGAAATTAAAACCAAAACTTTCCTTCATTTATACATATAGAAATATAGCAAATAATCGCCAAATTTTTAGCGTAAGAAAATTACGGTCGATTATTATGTTGAAACATTTTAAACTGACGGTCGAAAGTCCGACATGATATAATCATTGCATGTGGTAAGCTGCTAGTTCTATCCAGTCCCATTTGACTGGATTTGTTAGTTTATTTATTAACATTTATTTTCATACACGAAATCATTTAGATTTTTCAAGAAAAAAGTAAATCGTGAGTGCATTTGCAACTAGTGCATGATTTACCATTATTATAAATTACACCTCGATTCACTCCTTTTGTTCGTGAAACTATATAAATGCAAACCATTTACTTTGCCCCGAAAAAATCTCCACGTCCGACCAAAATTAAAGAAATGCATTGAAATACAACATTCACAGTCACAAAAAGCGCATACGCGACCATGGCCCACTTAAATTGTTAGTTCAATAATTTGCGTTTATATTCCACGCTCCATTAACCTCGTAATGGCAGTAAGAAAATTGCATAGAATGTCTGGGATTTTTCATTCTGATAACGTACCGTACGTACGTACGTACCAGTATTTTGTATCAATGCTATTGCAAGTAATAGCAATTGTGGGAAATAAATCATGAGTCATCACATGAGCAAGTAAATGGAAATGTTGCATTTGCAGGTGAAAATATGCTGATAAAATGCCTAATTTTCTATTGCGAAAGATAAAAATTATATATATCATGTCATTCAGTCCTAAAATAAAAGGATACAAATAATTAACACGTTTTAGTTCTAAATATGCGAAGCAGTCTAGAACGGCACAGTAATTTTAATATTATTCGATTGCATGCATGCAAATAAATGTATAATCCTTTTTTGTATGGATTTCCATTTAATCAATAGATATAATACAAAAGGTCTTCTTGATCTGCGACGGTATTGGTAGTTCTATGCATGGTATACAAGTTAAGTGTGGCATACATGTGATGTAATATTACTTTTTTATAGGCATGCTGAATTGAATGACAGTAGTAAGTGTTTTATTTTTATGAAGTGAGAAGCATTTTAATATAGTATTTAATTAAATGCTGCAATTACAAATGCAAGACCAACTATGCACATTAATCTCTTTTAATAACAGCCTTAATTCTTCAAAACTAGTGCAAGTAAATATGCAGCGTGAGATGGTATACGTTCATCTAATTCCTAGTAAGGCGTTAGTTTTGCGCATCTCGTTTATGTTCGCAGTTTAATTGTTATATGCTTTGGTCTGAAACACATTTTACTTATTATCAGTGGCGGTGTTAGGAGAAATCTTACCCGCTTTGACCAGTGCCTCTCATATGTGCTAGGAGAAGGGGGATCCGTGAGTCGTGAGCTAAATTGGTCAGTGATGTTGGAAGGAAGGGGCGCTCCAAAGGAGTACGGGATTTACTTGTACAGACAGTCAGAAACCTAGATAATAGACCCTCATTAAATGTACTTTACAATTTAACTCATGACGTCCAAAGACGAGTTTCTAAAATTATTATTAGGCACGAAATCAACCAATTTTTTTAACAACCAACTAGTTCATTTATAGGTAACTATAATTATTACTGTTTCCATTATCACCCTCAATTTGAATTGAGTGTCTAAAAAAAATTTTCTATAAAAGTTTCAACTAAATCAAAAACTTAACTAGATTCTCAAAAAGGTCAAAGCACAACATACTAGCTGGACGTTTACCTAAAATTCGTTCAAGTCTTTTTCTCGCAAACCTGAGCTGAAAATGGAAGCAACTTTCACAAGCCATGCGATAAGGGAAGAATTCGGAAAGCTGGATAATTATTTCAAAAATATTATAACTGACATCACAACAGGACCGCCTCATTCTGATGACAAGCAGCTTTTATTAGCGTTGAACTGGGTGGAAAAGGTCTGCCGTTACAACGTTCCTCACGGGAAAAAAATACGGTAGGTAGTATTTTTCCGAGATTCCATTTACTGTCATTGCGATATTAAATATTTGGTTAATTGTTTCGTAATCCAGCAGGGGGCTTCTGCTTCCGTTGACAGTTCAAAGTTTCATAAAAACCCCAAGTAATGCCAAGATGGATCAGGCTTACGTACTTGGATGGTGTGTTGAAATTGTAAGTTTTTGTTAATCGAGAACGTAAGAAATACCAAGCACCAAATTAACATTTATTTATTTTTTTAAATAATATATTTAGTTGCAAGCTGCATTTTTGGTTACCGACGATATAATGGACAAGGGGATATCAAGACGTGGAAGATCATGTTGGTATTTGGTAGATGGCTTAGGTCCTGAAGCCTTTAATGACGCCTTGCTTCTAGAACATATTGTTTATCAACTTCTCCGAAAACATTTTGGAAATACCAGCTACTACATCAACCTTGTGGAATTGTTTCTTCAAGTCACACAAAAGACTGTCATGGGGCAATGTCTAGACACACAAATGGGCCGGAGTTTGCGATTTGAAGAATATACAATGGAAAGATATGAAGCGATTGTGAAATATAAAACAAGCTATTACACTTTTTATCTTCCCATTGCACTGGCGACTACGATTTCCGACCTAAAAAATGAAACAGTAATTAAAAAACTGGAGGATTTCACAATGAACATTGGTCACATGTTCCAAGTCACGGATGATTTTCTGGATTGTTATGGATCCGAACAAGAATTGGGTAAAGTTGGAACGGATATTGAAAACGGGAAATGTTCTTGGTTGTTTGTCCAGGCAAAAGAACTATGCTCTAAAGACCAGTTGTCCATTTTATATGGTAATTACGGGCAAGATAATCATGTAAAAATTTCAAAGATAAAAGAATTGTATGAACAATTGGACATGCCCAATCATTTTAAGAAATTTATGAAAGAGCACACTCAAACTAATCTGGAAGCCATAAAATGTGTGGAAAATGAGGATGTGAAAATGTTAATGCATCAATTGCTTGACATGATCAGCAAAAAACACTAATTAAACATACACTTATCCTACGAATGTGCTTTAAAAATGAACAAGAATTTATTTTAAAATGGGTTTTCTCAAACATCAATTTATTTGGGTATGCGTATTAATATTCAAGTCCTTTGCCTACGCAAGAAATCACTTTGTACATCAATATTCCGTGGGAAAAATGGTAATTCAAGTACCTAAATTTATGGGTATTAAATTAGTTTAGAATTTAAAAAAATATGGGTTGGGTTTTTAATAAAGTTTGTCTAATTCAATAATTGAAGGAATTAAAGCAATAGTCATAATCTAGGGAATGTTAGGGAATTATTTCAACTCAGACATTTATGGGACAGTTTATAAAAGAATCTGCAGTATTTAAATGAATGTTAACCACTGTAATGGTTATCTAAAGAAATTTTATCGTAATTCAAATTTCAAGCATTTAACTAAATAATGAAATCTTACATTGAGTAGCAATAAAATAATTGAAATGTGCTTTCGCGGGGATTAATCTCTGTACATTCAACTCATTCAAGAGCTGCACATGATGATATTATTATGATGATGAGAAAACTTGCGATATTTTGTATTCATCGTGTCAATTGTTAGGTAGTTTAATTCTGGCACAAACATATTACACAATCACCACAAATGCTATGTACAGGAACAAAACTTTTTAAAATGTATTCACCTTTTCCTTCTGTCTGAAAATTTTCAATTTACACTTTCATTTCTACGCTTCCATGCACTCCCGACTTACATTCCCACGCTCCGTTAACCCTTTAATAGCATCAGGAGAATTCGGTAGAATACAAGCTGATATGCATGCAGACAAAATTTTTGCAACTGTGTGTGCAACCAATGTTTCCTAATAATAGCAATCATGGAGAAAAATTACTCTCGTGAGTCATAGCATCAAGTGCATTCGTTTGTATTATTATGCACTTATATTTATGAATATCGCATATCCAGTGCCGTACCGACGGTATAGCAAGCTCTAGCGACCGCTATAGGCCTCCCCGGTCCGAGGTGCCTAAAAGCCTCCCTTTTTAATGAGATTTAAATAAAATTATCATTTATGAATGGTAAGACTAAATAATAATACTGACGTAATCTAGTCAGAATCAAGATTTTTTCCCAACTTGGGAGCCAGATTCAAACCATTTTTTGTGTGCAAGCTGTATGTCATAAGTTATGAACACATACGGGGTGAAACCTCATTTCAAAGCCACTGGTGAAAGATATTTGACTTTCACCGTCCCATTTCTTTCTTCATTAGGCAGTGAATAGCGTCTACAGTTCTCAATGCAATTGGATGAAACTTTTTTTATTGGATTTCTCGTGAGATTTTGGTCATGGGTCAGGAATTAGTTTTTTCAGAACCTGCTTTCTGGTGGCAGAAAAAATCCTGTTTCATAAGCATAATCCCCATGCAGTCAAATCAGTAGGGGTTATCTGGCAAAATAGCAAGAATTATCTTTATTAGTTCCTTCTAATTGTTTACTTAAGCGACTGGGCGTATTCAGAATTGATGACTAAACCCAGGTCACTTTCATTTTGTGAATTTTTAAAGCATAGTTTCAGAAAACTTACTTGGCAATTATGTTTTGATTGATACATCCATTCACTACACTAATTATGTTTGGACAAAGTCTCAAAGATGGTCATAATTGCTGGTGAAAAACGACAACTGGGCAACATTTATGAAAATGTTTCACAAATTCTGGGGATCAAACGGATCATATTTTCGAATTAAGAAAAGAATACCAGATAATTTAATGGAAACTCTTTTAAGACACTAACCAAGCCTATAGTCATAGTATGCTTTTACCAGATTTTCCCAAAAATCATTTTTGTTTAAGCGATCATAATTTTGAAATTTTTCAGGAAATGACTTATTATCTGGCAAAAAAGCAGAGAAATTCGTTTTTTGTGAATAGACAAGTCTAAAATAAAAATTATACGACTAAAGTCCCAAGCTTAAAATGAGAGATCGTTCTTTAACCTCAAAATTATTTACGCAGCGTTAGCAAGTATATGGGAATGAGAGAATATGGGGAGAGCGTACGTACATACGTACGTGGCGTCCGTAGCATTACTTTTTAACATGCATGTATATGTACAGTTTGTACATAGAGCTGAGCGAGGGAATTCCAAAATTCTTAGATTTACCTAAAGCTCAGCATCTACAGGTTATTTGACGTGCTGAATCAGCTGGTAGTACTAGTTTTTAAATTCCAAGAATATGTACAGAATAGTCAAGATGTGCAGAATATTCAAGGAATATCTACAGAATATTCAAGACGTACAGAATATTCAAGATGTACAGAATATTCAAAGAATATGTACATAATAGTCAAAGAATATCTACAGAATATGGTACAGATGTTGTAGTAGTCTTAGCTGCGTACCCTAAATTTTAACAGAATTTATTATCAAGTACTATTTGTGTTCATTTATGGGCCAAGAACTGAAGTGATTTAGCAATACTATCCATAGAGCACCTGAAACCTCTTTAGTTTTGTTTGACCCCATTATTGGTGAATTCGAAAAAAATAGTTTGGGAAGATAGCTTTTTGAGCATGAAAACATTGATTTGTTATCAAATTGTCAGACGAGTCGATAATACTCCTAGTAAAATACTTATAATAACTAGTAATACTAGTAATATTAGGTATTTTCAAAATAAGTTGTTTGTATTAGAATTAATTAATATATGCTAAATCATCGATGAATACAGTCGTTAAATTTTCGCCGCTATAGGCCTCCCTTTTTCAAGGTACGGCACTGCGCATATCGCATGTCTCACGAGGAATACCAAAATCGAAACAGTGTTTTTTTTGCAGTGGGTAGACATATATATGTCTAAACAATGTCTGGAGAATATTAGCTGTGAATGGTGAAGGTGAAAGGGTCGGTTTATTGGTCATTATGGGGCGACTTGATTCTTTTGGGTTGCAAAATTTCAGAAACATTATGTGAAATAACAAGTTGAAATCTAAAGTGAGAATTATAGTCCCTTGTCCCTTCTCTATTTTTTAAAGTCTCGGTTTTCCAGTTTTTTACAGTAATTCACAATTTGAGACGAAAAATGAGTTTCATGACGTAATTTGACTTCTTCATACTAAAGAAAAGGTTCGGCAGAAATGGCAAAGCGTAAAAAAGTTGTATCAGTCTCAATGTTTCCTTTAAAATTTAAACTGGAATAGCCGCCAATATTGCTTTTGCTACAATATAAATATTTTGTAAAAATTAAATGGATCTAGTTGTGCATTGATGATGATTTCATAAAAAATCTAATTTTCTTGAAAATATTCCATGAATTTGCTTTCCTTTTTTTAAGTTGTAATGAATTTTTTTGTTCTGTATTACAAGTTTTGGACAGTCAGGCTTTCGAATACTAATAATTGTTGTTATTGGTAACGTTTTAAAATTCCCTTTACAAACTTTTAAATTGTAATCTTTCGATCTTTCGTCAGCTGTTCTTGCTGACTATTATCTTACATTTGCTTCAAATTGAACAGAATTTATGCTGAGTCCAAAGCTATAATCAAAGTCACTCCGTCCACAAAATAGTTAGAATATTTGTCAAGTGTCGCTCATGCGAAAGTTAGTTCGAAAGATGGGGACTGCTCGGAAAAAGTTTGAAAGTGTCTTGTTACGTGAATATCTGTTTATTGCAACGGTTGTGGGAGCTTACTGGGTTATCTCGATTGGGACCGTGTTTGTGAACAAATCTTTGCTAAGTCACCAGCAAGATTTCGATAGCCCAATGTTTGTGACGTGGTTCCAATGTCTGTTTACATTCATTTTTTGTCTGTTTCTTACCAAGTTTCGGGGTCGTCTTCAATTGACAAGTTCGTTCATTGATTTTCCTGATATCAAACTCAATTTCAAAACTATGCTCAACACGCTCCCCTTGTCTATTGTGTTTGTCAGCATGATCACATTCAATAACTTATGTCTGAAGCATGTTGGAGTGGCTTTCTACTACTTGGCACGATCCCTGACGACCGTAATAAACGTGGCGTTTACCTTTATCATCCTCCGGTCTTCAGTATCAAATCGAGCCATTATTTGCTGCGCTGTCATCACACTCGGCTATTTTATTGGAGTTGATCAAGAAGGCCTTTCCGGTGGTGGCATCACCTTGTCGGGAATCCTCTACGGAGTCATGTCATCTTGTTTCGTCTCCCTGAACGCAATTTATACGAAGAAAGTGTTACCATCAGTGGACAACTCTTTGTGGACCTTGATTCTCTATAATAATTTCAATGCCAGCCTGTTGTTCCTGCCTTTAATGTTTTTATTCCGGGAGCTACCAGACAACATGTTCGTGTCCCAGATTCAGCAAGTTCACTTTTGGATGTTGATGATCCTTGGAGGTGTTTGTGGGGTGGGGATTGGCTTTATCACAGGACTACAAATTAAGGTCACTTCTCCACTCACTCACAATATTTCTGGAACTGCTAAAGCGTGTGTTCAAACAGTGCTCGCTGTGTGGTTGTATTATGAGAGCAAGTCTTTCGCTTGGTGGGTGTCAAACTGGATTGTATTATTTGGTAGCGCTGCCTACACCAAAGTCCAGCAAATGGAGATGGAGAAAGAGTTCCATCGTCGGAGGTACTTAGCTGCGTAACGTAATAATATTTTATTGTTCTGATCAGTCATAAGTAAAACAATCCCGAGACGACAAACTGCGAGGGCTAATTTGATAATTGATTTGATTTGGTTATAGGAACGAGTCTGACGCTGAGGTGGAGGAGAAACTCATTCAACCATCGGACTGTGAAGATAAAGTTTGAGGAAGGAGTTTATTGCTTTACACAGCTCGGGATAATTTTAAGTCTAAAAAATGTGCCTAAATGTTTAGTAAAACTTGCAAAATATGTATGTACGTAATAATTACGTGGTTGGTTTATCGAAAAATATTAATTTTAAATATCTTGGGTTTTATTATTGTGCTTGCCAAATAATAGTGTAATAATATGATTGTATGAAAAATAATTACTTTCTCTTGTCAATGCAACGGTGGCAAAACCTGTTTTAATAAAATTTAGTATGCTACAAGCATGTATAATACATAGGCACATCATATAATTAAGTAGTATTAAATGTAATAATAAAACAATGAAAACAATAAGTAAATTACGATTTACAACATTACAACTTCTGAAATGGACTTAAAGTATATAATGCTCAGTTTTTACATAAGAACCTTTGCAACAAACTATTCATAAATATGCATTCTATGATCGTGAGTTATCTCATCTCAAAACATTTTCATTTTCATGTAAAGCTACCAGGAACGCCATGAATTCTTGAAAGAATATTTATATTCGGTATGGTCAATGTTAAAATAATCTGAACTGGTTGAATCTAGTATAAAATTAAGCTGAATGTAATGTCGCAATGAATTTCTAAAATCACACCTAGCCTGGCACCCGACTCCGTCCATAAATTTACAAAAGCTTAAGGTTTAATTTTGTACAAAGGTTATTTCTGATGACACCCTTTTGTAAATCGATGCTTGAGCTGAAAAAGGGTACAAAGGCTTATGTTTGGGTCGGTCAACTGTCTTTAATGTAAGCCCCTAAAGATAAAGTCAGAATGAAATCTATGCATGGTTAAAAAATTAAATGTTAAGCCTGCATTGGAATTAAATAAACAGCTCTAGTTGTATCAGCAATTCTCAGAAATCCTATTATATTTCAATATTTAAAACTTCACCTCTGAAATTTGGTATAAAAACCCCAGTTTTTCACTATTCAACATCACAATACACCAAAGCTACTCCAATAGTACGCATACACATCTCAAAGTCCAGGATTAGTAAATTATTCCAAGATGAATCGCCAACTCTTTGTTTTCGCTACCGTCGTAGCTGTCGTTAACGCTAGAGCTGGACGTCAGGGCTGGGGTAACTTTTTTTAACGAATTTAAAGAACTTTGCCTTGTTATCCAGTTCATATTGTTTGTGAAAAAATAAAATGAATATTCATTTATACAATATTTTTTTTTAAATTTCAGGATCATCTACCACAACTACGACTGTTCCACCTCCAACCACTGGTTGGCCTGCACCTCCACCAAGTTCTCCAGGATGGAGTGCTCCATCTGCAATTTCTACTTCCGTTGAGGCTTCAGCAGACTTAGCAGCGGCTGGTTCCGGATGGGCCGCTTCCACCCAAGACGCTGAACTCCTAGCAAGTTCTAACACTCCCGATTCTGAAGATCCCAGCCAAGTATCACAGCTTGGATACATTGGTCAATACACCGGTAACAACCCGGAAATCGTGCTTGGTGTCCAAGTTGCTGACGTCAATCAGGTCGCTGTTGCATCACAAGGTATTGATGCCACTCTCTTAGGTGGAAATTACGCTTCTGCTGCAGTAAATGGATGGAGTGGAGCTGCTGGAGAAGCAACTAGTTCTGCTGATGCATCCTTAAGCATACATGTGAACAAGCCTTAATATTCGCACAAATTTAAATGTATTGTGAATTTATTTGAAGTTAATGTATGTCGTATGAAATAAATTAATATCAAAATGATACTGTAAAGCAATTACAATACAATTTAAAATGATGTTTTTATATACTGTTCCACTAAACTTCTTTTGCTTCGTTATTTTTGGAAACGCTTTTCCTCACTCAACTTTGCATTCTATCGCGTTCTGCTATTGAATTAGTTAAAAGATTATTCCGATTTCTATTAGCATTAATGCATCAAATTCCCTAAAGATTTTCTTGGTGAATTGATTAAAAAACAATTACACTTGACAATTTCGTAACAGCTTGAGATGCAGAGTTTTTCTCCTTAAGTTTTGATAAATTATGATTTTTTATGCTAAAAATACTGCCACAATCATCAGTAGGGCATGTTTCGATTTTTAATGAAGTAATAAATGAGTCTAACATGAGCTTTTTTAAAGCCTTTTGTAGAAAATATTTTTATACCTTGACATTATGGTTTTTTATTGCTATTCAATAGTAAAATACATGTGTGTATCAGTAAATTTTAGTCTGTATACAATTTCATGTTTAGGGTAAATTATTTTATGCATTCAAAAATAATTAGGACTTAAGTGGGTATGCGGCTTGTGAGGTGAGGATGAAAAATTATTTCTTATAGCTAATCCTACCTTTTACTTTCTTCTGTTTGAATTGGACCCAATCCATTGCTACCCTTTTTCAACTGTCTAGACTCTAGAAATCCTTAAAAAGGGTTACACCGACATCGTGTACTGTGTTCTTTACTTTAGGGCTTGGCTTTTTCTGAGAAATGTACATACTAAACAAGCAAACAACTTGGAGGAAACAATGGACAGTTGAAAGTGGGCTGGTAAAATTCACAACCAGCAGAAAGATTCTGTATAAAAGGAAAGTGATTTTGAAGCAATGTTATCCAGTCTTTCAACTTTACTCCTACAGAAATCATATACAACTTGGATAGCCGATATCATCTCTCTCAAGCCAAGTTATGAACTCCTACGTTGTTGCGTTTGCTGCTCTCATCATCGCCGTCCATGGAGGTTCTCTTCGTGTGACCCGTCAATCTACTGGCTGGGGTAAAAGTCTTATTTTCTTTAAAATACAAAGTGTTTGTGAAACTTTTGATAGAGTTGAAAGAAATTATTTAGCTAATGATTTGTATGCATTTTATATTATAGGAGCGTCACCACCATCAGCAACAATTGACATTGAAGTCAAAGCTGATGCTGCTGCCACAGGATTTGGTGCTTCAGACGCTTCCCAAGAACTTGCCGCTCAAGCCGTAGGAACTGCTGAAAACCCGGCTTTGATTGACATTACTGCTAGCACCGTTGCTGAAGTAGACCGAGAGATTGATTTAAACCAGCTTGTCATCGCTGATCTTCTCACCACCCTGACCAGTTCTAGTGTGAATCAAGCCGTCGCTGGAAATATTGCACTAGCGGCTGATATTCTTTTTGGAACCGTTAGCGGTGGAACGAGTGCTGTTTTGGTTAGCAATGCTGCTGATAACGCGTCTGGGAATGGTATCGTATCTACTAATGCTTCCTCATCGAATGTACAAAGCAGATAAATTTAAATGATTGGTTCTACAAAGTTAAAACAATTTTTGTTGTAAACAACTTATCACAAAATATTTACAATTATTGACATTATGGTAGTTTACTTATAATAAATCTTGTTGGTGTTGTTTAAATAGCTTAGTTTAAGCAAGAATTCTGATGTTTAATAGAATTTTAAAAATAAAATTAAGTATTAAACAAATGCGCATATAGTTATTGTAGTAATTTCTCAACCCAATTATATGCATTACAATTTACAAAGTTCAATTGTGTAAAAAATACGGCTTAAATAAGATCGAAGGCAAACGTATAGATTTGCTCTACACAAAAAATCTATTCGGTCAATATCCTCGAGCTTTTCCATTTGTACTTCTTCCGGCGCCTGGATATGGTCACGAAAAGATTCTGCTAATGTTGTAGTATAATATGTGTATATAAATGATAGATAAATGTAGCATAGTCATGACTCATGAGTAGTTGCGTTGTACATATCATTCCAACCGAGTAAAAAGGAGTCGAACAGATTAACACACGACGTTAAAATTGATTTTCCTTCTACTTGTGTCTGAAGTAAATGTGAAAGGTGATGGATTGGATGTCTTTTGAAAGGAAAATCGTGGGATTTTTATTTTGTTTTAAATTCATGTTATCAGTGTAGGTTTTATCTAATCACATAAAATGAAATGCAGTAAGTTTATGTGCAAGCAAAAAAAAACAAAAACGTAAGAAGAGAGAGAGAGAGAGACTGACATATAAAATCATAATCCTTTTTTAAATCATTGCAGGGGACACAGCATAAAAAAGGTTTTACCGGGATTTGAGTTAAAGCAGGAAAAATCCTGGTAAAAATAAATTGATATTGGTGTACACAATCGTTTTGTTGTTGAATATGTAGCTGTTCCGTCATTATGCGGGCTTAGGAGTAAATATAGAAACCCTAAGTTTACTGGTGGATGTTATGAAAGGAAACAACAAAATAGTACAAACAACAGGTTTATTCACGTGACGATGAGCATAACTTGTAACAGACAAATTGTATTCATGAACAGGTCACGATAATAGGAATGTATATGCATATGAATACATGGAGGAAAAGCCTAGATGAATAAATTAATGCAATCATGAAAATTCGTTATTTCTGGCAAATAAATAGTTTTGTGTCAAGATACAGTATATAACACATTTAAAACAAATTTAAAAATGATAGTTTGGAAATTTTTAATTACGAAAATTAACAACACCTGAAATACAGCTTTTAATAGCACAAATCTCATGGTATAAAGTAAAATTAATTGTCACTTATAGTTAGAAACATTAGAAATGGTAAATATTTTAATTTCATAATAATATGTATAAATGATAGCTAATGATGCTAAATTTTAAGCCGCGGCTAACAAAAAGCTTAAAATGTATAACTTCTTATGTTCATACCAGAAGTGTAAAAACCTGAGTAATCATAAGTTCAACGAAGAATAATCTTTCGCTTCACACCAGCTTGTATAAAGTTTGGTAAAACTACAATCTTGCGTAACATTGGCAAAACATCAAACAAACTCTTTGCCAACTGCTCATCTTCTAAACTTATTGAGCTATTTGTCATTAAATATAATTCACTCACATTTTGACAACATTTCCTAAGAAATTTCCAAATCCAGCCTAATTTCAAGTTGGCCAATTCAAAAGTCAATGCTTTGAGTTTAGGAAAAGCAACCATTCCCTCCACACTCACATCTCCTTGAAACATTTCATTTCTCGCACGAATAAACTTGAGATTTATTAGGGTCTCTGAAAAATTATTAACCATTTCCAGGAATGCCAAAAGCATAGAGTTTGGAGATAAGTAAACTTCCTCACCCCAAACAAGAAGCTCTTCCAAACGCCAGCTCACAGTCGCCAACTTTCTCATAGCTACGGTGTTAATCGAAGTCAATTCAAACCAGGTAAGATTTGGCACAAGTAGGCTGAGCAATTCCGAAGAAACATTTTCAGACCGGATGAGATTGTTCATCGATAATGATTTTAGTCGGTGGCCGTATTCGGATAGAAATTTCAAACAAAAGGTGGATTCAAGGGACACGTCTTGAAATGCTGTAAAAAGATGGAGTTCATCCAACTTGGAAAGCTTCGGGAAAGTAATTTGGCTCAAGAACTCCTCTTCCATGCGAACCCCTCCAAGAATATTGATTGATTTGATATTTGGAAGGTGGGTGAGTAAAGAAACAAATGATTCCAGGGTTTGCCCATCAATCAACATTTCCCGCAGATGAATTTTATATAGATGATGTCCATAAGTGGTGAACAGTTGTCTGAATGCTTGAGCTCTACTTGAAATTTCCTCATCTCTCCATCCGTTTAGTCGCATGGTGAGGGAACGCATGAGAAATGGATTGTTTTCTGGAAAGGGTCGGGAATCCATCCGATGTATGAAGCTTATTATTTGTTCCACGTTGCCAAAATTATACTTCATGTCAATTGGGGATAGTTTATTGAAATGGGCCCGAGTTCCAGTTGTGGGTCGAAAGCCGGGGTGGTGTTCCAAAAGAAGGTCAGTTGCGTCAAGGGTACGCTTTGTGATTTCACGCATCCGTAAAACTGTTTCCAACGGAAGGTAGTCAACTAGCAGAGGAAGAGTCTGGAATTGGAAAGCAAAAGGTTAGTGTTTGTGTTAAAAATATTTTCTTCGTTAATTCTCATTTTTAAATATTTCAAAAAATTTTTGGTGAAAAAAATAGCCAAAGCCTTACCAATGGAAAGAGATAATTGCTCTTTTTTAAATGCATCAACTGATTCCATTCAGGACAGGTATTGATTGCCGAATGAAAATCTTTGGGTGGTAGATTCGTCAAAATTTCCTCCCATGTCTGTAATAATGATTGTATAAAAACAATTCCATAAATTTTCTACTAAATTTTAAATAAGTGGAAAATTAATAAAAATTCGATAATGTACCTCGGGTAATAGCATCGGATTGGTTTTGGGGGATTGATGTTGAGCCATAGTAGCGTTATTAAATTGAATGGTTAGCATGATTTACACTGTGGAGTAAGCAAACCCTTTCGGGAAATATCAAGAATGCTTTTAAACTTACTGAAAAACTTACAGGAAAAACTTGAGAGTTGTTGTGCCAGCAAGAGTGAATGATTGAATGAAGGGTAGTAACAGAACTTTGTGTTGATATATATTTATAAATGTCTTTATCTTATAGCAGAAGCAGAGTTACTATACAAGCCTGTATCCTACACCTCTTGATAAGAAACGTAAATAGCTGGCACCCTCATTGAATAGCGAACGACTTTCCAAGAAATTCAAACAAAAGAAAGGGGTTTATGCATAAAAAGGTATTTATATGAACAGAACAGAGGAAGACCTTTCTGGCTTAGTTGAGTTGAGCGCACGTAGTCAGCGTCCACGTTACCTGAAATAGATCAGCTTGGTGGAGTAAAAAGGTGAAGGGTAATGTAATTGTACCCTCTACCCATATATACAACCAGGTAGGAAGTTTCCCTTTGGACATGATAACTGAATACATGCCTAATATTATGGTAGCTGAAGCCCCGGATTGTATCAATGGGAATAAATATTGTTGGCAAATGCTGTTGATAATGATTGAAAAAATTTGACTCCTCCAATACGCAACAAAGAGAAGCGTTTGTTTGTATTTGATTTTCTTGTCAGTTTTTAGCCCGGAAATAAAAAAGATTGATTAATCACCGAGTAATTCGGAAATTTTGTAAGCAAAACAAATTCAAAATTACCTCAAATCCTTCAATTGCTGTATCAAATTTTCAATACATGCTGTGCAAAGTATAGCTTCAGCAGCACCAATGATTGCACAAGGAATCAATATTACGTTTTCCATTAAATATGCTACAAATTGAAAGAAATGATTCGAATACGAAGAAGGAAATACATGACCGATCATACCAGAAACAAATTGATAGCAAGGAAAAATAAGGGTGACGAGTGTCAAAAGCGGAAGAGAAAACATTAGGTCAACAAAAATTACATCAACAACAAATTTGAATGTCAATGATTTTTTAAAGAATTGTTTTGGATATTGGACAAGATAAATAATTCGTTGAACTATAGCCAAACTAGTAATCTGACTCTCGTAATAAGTACAGACAACAATCCCAAAGAAACTTGTGAAAATTAGATTCTTTCCATTAACCGAATTTGTGTATTGCCGTAAAACTACTCCTATAGTACCTGTAATCTTAAATAGAGAATCCAAGAACAGTCTAGTTGAAGAAATATAGTAGCCAAAAAATTAATTCCCAGCAAACTAAAGCAAATGATCCACAACGTATAAGTAAATGGACTGATACAATGTGAAACTTTGTTTTCATCCGTCTTATCGTTATTACAATAGTAAGCAAGGCAGTCAAATCCTTTCATCGAACAAGCTACACCTCTTATGCACGAGCTCAATGGTGAATGCACGCCGCCAAGTTCATATTTTTATTTTTTTTATTTAACCCACCCAGCAACAGTGAGGCATACCGACGACTTTTCGTAGTATAGTGTGTGATACATGAAAATGATTGTATTTTCTGTGAGGAATTCAGTTATGCTATTTTAGAAATTCTACAATGATCTCAGCGTGACCTACACACGTTTAAATATCGAAATTTCTTATTTTTTGAGAAAGCAGGAGATTCATTCAAAGTTTTCAAATTCTTTTTTCTCCATTCAACAATTTGAGGAAATAGCTTCATTTTTTTTAAATAGCAAAGTATAAAGTGTGAAAAAAAAATGGCAAAGTGGTGCCCCACCCTCCTGTCGTGTCTCCGTTGCCTTGCTGGGGATTGTGCTTGGCAACTGGGGAAATGCACCCAGTCACCAAAACTTGGAAAGCCTTACCTCCGAACTGGAGACGATGTAGCCTCATGCCCAGATGATCCCTGTGACTCCAATACTTCCTGGCAAGTAACTGCAATTGTGATGATTACAATTGCAGTCTTGCTTGGATGTATTGGGGTCGCAGGGATCATCTGGTGGCAGTGGCGGAAGAAGGAAGAAGCTCCGCCACCAGCACCCCTCGCCGAAATCTTGGTGTCCACCAACGAGGAGGAGGACATCTTCTCCAAACAGAAGTAAGTATTCCTGGTGGATATTCCACCAGGTCAGTTGTCAGTTTTATTATTCTATAGCTATCATTCAGTGACGACCAAAGAAGTACCACCTAATCATTTTGACTTGATTTGTTTTTACTACAGATAAGATTGCTGGCTGTTTGGGCACTCTGAAGACCAATGTAGTTGAAAGTTTGAAGATCAAGTTGATCAAGAAGCTGGTTCCATGTCTCACTTTTAAAATTCAATTCGTAAGTCAAACTCAAACCCTTAATTGTTCGTTTTGAATGTTATATTCTGGATTTATACTGATTCAATTTAGACTAATTACTTATAATTTAAATTAGGTCTCACCAAGTCACGTCGACTTTACTTATACTTTCAATATGGAGTGGAGGAAATTACTTTGCGCCACGTTTTTCTCCGGTTCTGATATGGAATGTTTTTAGTCTACGAAACTTGTTTTAAAACTTTTTCATTTGTACGCAATAATGTTTGAAGAATAAACTGTTTTGTTGTAGTTATATTCTATTCCCGAATTTCATTCTGCATTCTAGTTGTAGTTACATTCTATTCCCGAATTTCATTTTGCATTGTAGTTATACTTATATTCCATTCCTGCTTGTAGTAGTTATAGTCAGTTGTACTTGTAGTCTCATACCAGAAAAAATGAGAACCAGTTGGAAACCCTAATGGCTGCTATCTCAAAAAATAAGAAATTTCGATATTTAAACGTGTGTAGGTCACGCTGAGATCATTGTAGAACTTCTAAAATAGCATAACTGAATTCCTCACAGAAAATACAATCATTTTCATGTATCACACACTATACTATGAAAAGTCGTCGGTATGCCTCACTGTTGCTGGGTGGGTAAAATAAAAAAAAATAAAAATATGAACTTGGCGGCGTGCATTCACCATTGAGCTCGTGCATAAGAGGTGTAGCTTGTTCGATGAAAGGATTTGACTGAAGCAAGGTAATCAATATTGATTGAATGCATGATATAATCTGTAGTGAGAGCTTTTACGTCTTCAAAATAATTTCCCGCTGAGGTATAAATCCACTGTTTATCAGGCGCCTCGTCGAAAGCCTCCTTTGATGATGTTTCATGTAGGTTATAGATTTGAGCTGTGAAATTGTGTAAACCCGAAAGAGACAGGACAGCCATTTCCTTATAGGCGCCATATGTTTTCGTTAACTTCATTACGGAACTGGGACACAATTTCGCTTCGTCAGATGTAAGGGACGACGAAGTAAAATATATTCCTACATTCATTTTCCGCATATTTGCATTGTACAAATATATTTTCTGTGTAAATCAATAAGTGGAAAATACCCTTCAAAATTTCCAATTTTAAGCCAACGTAGCACATGTAGGATAGGTTAGAAATGATCTTTATGGCACTCTGTGTAGTGTTTTCCTTGTATAATTCTAGCAACAACTTGCTAGCTGGGTATTTTTGAATATTAAATTTGAATTCCTTTTCCAACCCTTTGAATATGGCGTCATTGTCAACTAGAACAAATAGCGGGTATGCTGAAAGTGCAAAGTCCTCGTAAAATACGTCTCGCAATACCTTCTTCATGTACACTTCATTGGATTTATTTTCAAAGGAGTCGTTATTGAGCACAGGAAAAAGAATTAAGGACGAGATTTCCTCAAAACGACTAACGTGTCGGGGAACCTGCTTAAAATATTCAAGTCCAAGTACTACGTATTGTAGGCACAGCAGTGATGACAATTTAAATGTTAAATTTAAACTTCTAACACACAACATTTATCAATGATATATTTAAGTTTTTAAATATATAAATTAAATTAAATTAAATATATTTGCTGTAATATATATGTATAGATAGTCAAACTGTTTAGAATGCGAGTGTTGAATTTAATAACCTCCAACTACATCAAAATTACAAGTTATTAACTGGCACCCTTTGCAAAAGGGGGTAGGTTCTCGATTTCACTAATGGTGTCTGTCTGTCAGTCTGTCTGTGAAGACGATAGTGGAGACACGGTTGAAGATTTCCAAAAATTCTTTTTGGTAAACGATACATTAGGTTAAGACCTTCCCTGGGAAGCGAGATGGGTGTTATCGGCTATCGATAACCCGGTCAAAGGTCAAGGTCAATTTTGTTTAATACCAAAGTATAGAGTGTGATACATCAAAATGACATCATTTGCTGAGATAAATTCAGTCATGGTGTTTTAAAAGTTGTACGATGACCCCAGCGTGACCTAAGAACGTTTAAATGTCGAAATTTCTTAATTTTTAATCAATTAAGATTTTCTAATTTAAGTATAATTTGCATAAGGTGCCGGTTCTTTACGCCTGTTGTCGGGTTTATTTGTAAAACTTTGCCTCCGAACCTATTTTAAATATTTCTGACTACGTTTGTCTATCTGTTCAACTATACTTAAATGAAATGAGTAAATCCAGTTTTGCGTTTGTATATAAAGTTGTATTCGTAAACTAAAGTTTCTGCTAAAATTGGTATTAAACCCTGAATTGTTTGCTGTTTGCATTACCCAGGGGTCGAAAATCGATCACAATTTTCGCCATTTCTCTCGTTGAATATGTGCGGTTATATTAACCTATTTCTTGTAACAAAATGGGGATAGCCCTGATATTTGCTTTTGATTAACCCCCAAGCGTTTATTTAATTAGTAATTATGTTACCAGATGCATCATAATTATTCAATTTACATATACTTGTAAAAACCATTTGAGAAAGTGAAACGAAAGTATGGCGAAGTAATGCTAAACTACTGCAAAATTGGTGCGAAAATAAATGAAAACTTAAAGTGTTCAGAGAGAAACATGCAACAAATAACATTCGGACTTTCTTGAACTTGAAGGTATTGCAACCACTAGGCATGATAATGTTATTAGTAAATACAAGAAAATTACTATTTTCGTAGCATCGTCGGAGTCGAATAATAACGAGAACATTGATGCATCAATCCAACGCACATGCAACTCTCGGTAATAATTGAACTAAACACATATTGTAATTTATCTGTAGTATAGTATTGTAATATATAATTAGTTAATCGTTTTTAGTAAACATTAAGATATCAAATTAAATATACGTGATTGTTTTTCATGAACTGTAGTGTACATTATTTAATTGTAACGAGTATTAGTTTAGTAAGTTATAATGTTGTATGTACATGGGGTAGAATGAGACAGAAATAAGCCAAATTTCGTCCAGCCTGTTTCCTAGAGGTCGGCCACTAAATTAAACGTTATCAGGCTACATGAAATCCCTCAAGTGTAATTGATATTTTTCAGCTTGAGATCAAACTATGCAACGCATCGAGAAAAACTGTATTCAGCATTGTGTTACTATGTACTGGCACGTATTAAAATATCTAGAGCGTATTACGCAACACATCATGAAAAGTATATTATAGATAATATGATTAATATGCTTCTAATAATTTTATTAAGGTATACAGTGAAACTACTCCGATAACCGAAGCATTAAAATTTCATTCAACTTTACTGATTTTCCATGGCAGGTAAGAATACGTATTGTTCTGGAAGTATTGCTTGCGTCACATCACCAGATTGATTATTGACTGATTTGAGTAAGAAAAATAAATTTGTTATTAGTAAACAGGAACATGTTAGGATTAATTAATGATTTTCAAGATTTTGTTACGTACGACTTGCATACATGCCTAAGCCATACATACATGTTTTTAAAGAAAACGCTTCGAATATTTGTTTTGTTGATTGTGGTAGAGAAAAGCAGTAAAACTGAACTTATCTTACCATTATACACATCTACAATCTACAATCCACACATTGTCGTTTCTGTGTAGAACTTTTTCTTCGATTATTGTTGTAACATAACCTTTTAATATCATTGTTTTAATTTGCAACCTGAGCTTTACAACTTTCTGTTGTGAAAACTGAATGATAATACTGTGTAGCATCAATAATGCTATCAATTTTGATCGTTCTGCTACCTATTCTGTGTAAAAAATATGCGACAACTTTGTAAATAAATTTAGCAAGTGATGAAATAGGGCATGACTTCCAATTACCGGTTAATTGAAAAGGATGTCATCAGTTCTAAAAAGTCATATTTCATATGGATAATGTCAGGGACAACAGTTGCAAACAGAACATTAATTACATTATACCTATGTGTAAAATGATATAACAAACCATAATCGATAGAAACTACACGAGAGATAACAATCAGTCATCAATAAAGATAAATGGAGTCAGGGTCATCAATGTAAAACCTAAAGCCTAAAAGTGCTCTTAGTTGTCGATATGTGGATATGTAGTTTCTTTTCGTTTTCTGATTGCCATTCTATATGTTAGAATCTTGAATGACATTTGAGCATCTAAATTAGTAGCAAAGCAATATTCTAGTGGAACGCTACGTGAATGGCATCCCTCAGTGCAATAAATTGTGAGTTGCTTGAATATTTACTTAACCATTATTTGATGACTTTCATTTGTTCGTAGAAGGGAATTGTTATGCATTCCACTCAAGAATAAATGTGAATTTCCGACTTTCACTGACATAAACGGCTGACCCGCTGACGGAAATGGGTTGGGAGAAATAATTGAATAATTGGTTCTTAATTGCTTCACAAAACTCAAATATTAGGCTAAGGTGACAGGGTCAACAAGTGAGCTCGTTACGATATTCTCTGCTTTGAAACAGCCAGTTTACAATATCAAGGAAAAAATTACTCACGGGTTTGTAAAATAACAGCAAAATGGTTCTATGCAATGGGTTTCTCAAAGTTTTCATACAAGTTCTCAAAATTACTGACTCCTTTGGAAGCCTACCATTCAAATGGAACCCAGAATCACGTCGGTTGGAAATGAAAAGTGGAAACAAAATTTTTATTTACAAGTTAAGAGTGGGCATTTCCAACCTTTATCTTATGTTAGCCCTCATTCAGATTGTACTTACATGGAAGAAAGCAGGAAGAATGGTGATGACGCATAGTGCCATGTTTGTGGCTACTTTTCTTACCAGTATGGCAGCCCACTTTCTCAATTATCACGATCCAAAATCTACCATCACGCTTTTTAATCAGATAATTGAGTTTGATGAAAAACGGTATTATGCCAAAGGTGAGTTTGTTTTGGGTAAACAATAAAAATAAATAATTTCTTTAGTATTTCAATACTTTTGTTTTATTTTCAGATTCTCCTGTCACATCTAAGATGGGTAAAATTCATAATTTTACAAAGTTTCTGATGAAAATGATGACTGCAACGTCAATTTGCATGCCACCAATTTATCACTTGGACATTTTACGAAACCCTTGCTTCCCAATGTATGTCGGCTACTGGCTATCAAACCAATGTGATGATGGTAAACTAGGTCATGCTTCCCCAGCAACATGGTCATGGTCAGAGTTCTCAACCAAATTACTGATTTCCATGTGGTCCTATTTAAACTGGAGCTTTGCCATTGCGTGTCAATTCTTTCATGTTTCAGCCGGAATGGTTATGCTGGGACACTGCATCCGCTGCTACATTTCAAGCTATAAATTGTAAGCAAACTTTTCCTTTAAAGTGAGTGCGCATTTAGATATATTATGTAACGATAACTTTCATATATTTTTTCTTCATTTGTTCATAGAGAAATATTGAAGACAAATATCATTTCACCAAGAACAGAAAAGAAAGTCATGCGATACCGTGAACTCCAAGTGATGGCTTCTCAGTATCGAACAATTTACTCGACATATTTCCTCAGCATTTACACCATTTCTATGGTTGTGGTTGCAATCGTTTGTCTGTACAGCACCGTTATTGCAGTGTATGAAAAGGAAACTGTACAGTTGGGCCTGAATCTGCTTTACTTTTGCTGCACATTTGTAACCACTTTCATTCTGGTGTTTATAATTGGCATTTTGGCGGACGTGTACAGGATATCCAAGCATACCAATCAGAAAATCAATGGGAAATCTCAGTTGAAGAAGAATAAATGGTTTCGGCAATTTCTCAAATCCTGTCCTCGAGTGAAAATTTACATTGGAGGGAGCAACTTTTATGATGAGTTTACACCTCTAAGCTTACAGAATTTTGTTATCATTCAGACTGTTAGTTTGCTGCTTCTTAAGTAGGTAAAGAATGTTATGATCATGTGTTGCTGAATTTATTTAAAGCTTGAATCAGTACCAAGTTTCATAATGGTTTTGGTTTACTAGAAGCTTATTTATGGCTTGCGTTTAAAGTGTCATCATTTTTCAACACCTACCTATACACTACCTTAATTACATATTTTAGCACTTCACGTTTTTGCAAATTTTGCCTATTATTTAAAAAAATCCCATCCTTTCAAAAAATCTTTACTGTTTTAAAAATTGAAAAAATTTAAAGCCCTCAAACCAAATCATAGTGACCCCTTTTATGGTTAGGAAAATGGCTGAGACCATTTTCCCGTAATTTAACAAATAAATCACTGCTAAAAATATTGTCAAACGCTAATGATATAAGAGTTAGGGTTGGAAAGAAGTTTGAGGCAGTTTTGGCACCATTTTTAATGCTCGAGTTTAAGTAGTTACCTTCTTGATATCCAAATTGTAAAAATGTTGTAAGTAATTTATTTTTTTAAATGCGACAAAATTGGTAACTTTTAGCATTTATTACCAAATTTATGCCCATTTTCAATTGTTTTTATGCTTTTATGCGATTTCAAAAATTTAATCACAAATTTGAAATCCTCATGAAAAGCGACCATAAGTCTAATGTTTAGGCTGCTTGTAAGATGTTTTTGGTCGCTTACTATTGCACAAAACGTGCATTTAAATTGTAAAGTCCAAGTTTTCATTATTATAAAAATTGATTAAGAGGTTATTTTACCCAATTTTGTATATACATAATATACATATATTGGGATCAATGTATAATAATTTTTAGAACAAATTGTTAGCTTGTGCTTGTCATTTTGTGCAATAAAACATGAATAGATAATGTCTTTATCCATTAGAAAATACAGTTAACCATAAAAAAAGATGAGTATTTTTGTGAAAATGGGTGCACTGATTCAACCACTCTATTGACCCGACCAACAAGATTGTAGACAACCATATGGTTGATCTACTCTACTCCTACGAGTGTAACAAGGTTTTTTAGGATTAAGAATTAGTGACATTTTTAATTGATATAAAAATGACATCAAATTCAAATACATTAATAAAAGAATAACAGACATTTGATTTTTTAGATAAACTTTTAACCCGTAATATCGTCACTTATTACAGTACTGCCTAGTTCTGGTTAAGCATCCTGTTTGGTATACAAATAGATAGCGACGATGAGACCGTAGAGACCCAAAACTTCAGCGAAAATCAGGATTAGAATCATTCCGACGAAAAGCCTTGGTTGACTAGCTGTTCCTCGAACGCCAGCATCCCCCACAATTCCAATTGCAAAACCTGCTGCCAAACCACTGAGACCTACTGCAATTCCAGCACCAAAATGCATGAATCCCCTGAATGAAAACAGAAAATAAGATTAATAATTATTGTGCTCATTTCGTAAGATGTTTGGATATGACTAACACGCAACTTTGTTATAAATTCCTTCTTTCTTACTTAAATGGGGTATAGCCTTCACGTGATGATGTGAGCGACCCCGCAATGAGGATTGCAACAACAAGTCCATAAATAGCAATAATCCCAGACATCACAACAGGAATGATGCTCTTCATGATAAGCTCTGGTCTCATCACCCCCACGGCAGCAATTCCAACACCAGATCTTGCAGTCCCATAAGCCGCACCGAACACTAAATAAAAGCCAAAGAAAAAAAATCATTTTTAAAACTGTACAACAAACTTGACACGTTGAAACATTGACACTCACAACTCAATGTAAAATATTTAAAGATTTAACCATTAAAACGCTTAAACAATATGTATTTAACTTTACTTACCACTAAATACTATTGCGACAGAGGCTCCGATCACTCCAAAGATGGGCCCGTAAACTGGATTTTTTTCCATGATATTGGCGCAACAACTAACAATATTCGACACAAACGTTATGCTGTAGCAGTGCGTAACAAATCAGCATTGCATTTGGAGCAGCGGAGAATGAGGACGCAAATATCCACTTCGTGATTACGTTGACTATTGATTATTTTGGTTGTGCATGACAGATGTTAACAATTTCTACTTATTGAGGGGTGAATTGAGACTTGAACACTTAAGTTGGTTGTGACAGTCAACTTGTCAACTAACTGTTTAACTGAAATGAGAGAGTCATAAATATAAAAGTTCCCAATTATGAAGTCAATATTTCAAAAAATAACCACTTATTTATGTAACGAATGACTAGATTCGTGTATGAAGTCATCGATTACATGCAGCGCCGCAGTGACTTTCGCTAATCGTCAGTCAGCATTACCTTTACTCGCAATCAGTGAGAGTGATAGTTGTCACACTAAATGTACTTGCAAATACATAAAAATAAGATGCACACAATTAATTAATATTTCTCTCCTTCTATGCTTTCTACTAGGTACTATGCAGAGAGAGACAATGACAATTGACAGTGAGGGACTGGACCAACTGAATTTGGAGTTACAAAAATGTTCATGCCACACTTACATTTTCTCCCAGCAAACCAATTATAATAGTATGGAGCATAGAAAAGAAGACAAAAACTATAAGTTTCGCTTAACCCAAAATTCGGCGTGTAATTTATCCAAAATCAAAATGCATGGTTAAAACATTCTTAACATAACACAAGTTGAGTAAATTAATTTAGTGTTTGATATATGTTTTATAAATATAAAACAGCAAGTTATATTAGCATAAAATTTCATACAAAAGAATATATTATAAAAAGGCCACCGGTTTTATATAGTAATTTAGAAGTTGTATAATAAGGTTGTATACTTTTTCTCATTTCTTACATTTCTACTTAAAAATATAGTGTTCAAATTCATACTCCTTCAGCCCAAAAAAGTAGCTCACAGTAGTTGGAAACGCTAATTATAGCTTCAAATTTTTCTCTCTTCCTCTCTTTTTTCCATCATCGGAGCTGCCATCATTAAGTTCAGTAGATGGTAATCGAGACACAGAAACTTTACTGGGATTAAACTTATCCTGCTGCTGCAAAATATCATCATCGCTTTTTTGACGTTGGTTGGGAAACTTTGATGCAATTCTATTTGACCTTCTTGGAGAGATAATTCCCGGAGTCGTAGGAGCTACAAAATTAGTATTTGGCTCATTCTTCTCGTCACCGGATGGTGAAGTAAAATAATCCATTATCGAGGTGGTTTTAGATGTCGTTAGTTTGTGGACACGAGGAATATTAGAATCGATAGCAATAACATTCCCAAAGCCACTACTAAAACTGTTGGCAAAAGGGATGACACTCATAGTTTGGTTTCCGGAAGAGCATCTTGACCAATTTGGATCTTTATTTTTCATACCAATCAAGTATTCGTTACTCTCACCATGAGCACCATCATAATCAGGCGGTCCACTCGCAACGCAGGTACTATCATCTTTTGAGCTTTCCATGCAATTGCTCAAATCTGCCTGATGGGGAAACTCCAATGCTTTCATACGATCACGGAATTGTTCCAGACTGGCTTCACAGTCGGACCACTGGTTATAGTTGGTGCAAACCTGGAATAATTAAATTGAAATAATTCCGTGAGTACTCAGCAAGCAATCATTATGTTATGTTGTAATGTAAAAAAAACTATTAACTTTAAGTACCGAAGAGCGAATCCATTTAGACAGCGAGTTCACATAGCGAGGAGTTTGTAAGTATCTGTCATCAACGAGGAAGATAGCACCCCAATCCTTTCGGTGTCGAATACATCGGCCTAACGCTTGATTCAGAGCTCTGCAAGTAATAATTCAATACTGTATTCATTAACATGTTCATTCATATTCAAAAAGACTGACACAACAGAACATAGTGTTTTGATTAAGTATTCAAGAAATAATGTACCTGAACGCTTGTATCTCGTACCATTCACCTCCACTCAACAGTCCTCTGGAAGGGTTTTTAGTATTATACTCGCGCTTCAGCTCAACCTGCATGTCTTTCACATTAGGAAATGGTATTCCAATCTGAAGTTTAAAAAATAAAATACAGTTAGTAAGTTAGACCGTCAAAAAAATGATAATTTATCATTTTGCGAATAATACTTACACAAACAACGGCTCGAGCATTATTATCAGCAAAATCTAAACCTTCGCTTACTTTTCCACGATATACAGCAAGAAACAAGGCTCCAGTTTGGGTAAATCTCTGAAATGAAAAAGGTATACATATTTTTCTCGGTTAGAATGAATTTAGAATGCCATGTCACTGCTAGTGCTATTGCTACTTTACTTTACCAAAAAATATAACTTGACTTGCAAACTACATAGATAAAAGTATATACCCCAGAGTTTTTGGTAGATTCTTTAATAGCATCATAAAAGGTATCCATAGCTTCCTGAAACATGTCCGGTCCAGATCTGGGCTCCTTGATCACTACCTTGTCTTTTTCAATTCGTGCTAGTATTCCAGTCTCTGACCACCTGTATGTACAACAAAATTATTATATGAATCTTCTTATACAAGAACAACAAGGTAATTTTGTCGTGATCTCTGAAAATACACACCTTTGATACAGATTGTCCAGCAATCTGTATGATGGAAAAAAGCAAAGAACTCCGTGAGGCATAGTATTGCAAATGCGAAACAGAATTTCACCGAGTTCATCTTGATAGTCGAGTGTCTCCGTATTTTTATATGAACCGTTCAAACTAACACCCTTTGGACCGGTTCCAACAACACTTGCCCACACCTAAAATTAAATATATTTTCAAAATCAAATCTTTGCCTTAAAACTTTGAAAAAAGGAGTGAGTGAAAGCACTAAGAAATTGAACCATACCTGATGTTTGTCAATAACATGATTTGCTTCTAGCTTTAGGGGGAATGCAGCTCCTAATTCTGATTCAAATGATTGCATAGGAGAAAGTGTCCCGGAAGTCAGCACAATTGAGTGGGCAATGGTTTGTATTTCCTAATATTTTGATAACAAAAAAATGTGACTGATTGATAAGTTGCTCCAACAGTTTCAAAACCTTGGCATTCGCATAAGTGAATTCTTTCTTTTCTAACCTTAAAAGCCACGGCCGGATTAAGACACCAAAGATGTACGCTTAAAATTTGAACACTACGCATTGGGCCTGAGTTTCCAGTCTCCCGCTGTCGAACATTTTCTTGAGACATTCCAACCCTAAAGTCATTTCGGTAGCGTCCATTTTCCCGTGTCAGTTCAGAGAAAAGTTTAAAAACTTTTTCAATGGTGACCACCGACTGGGCTGCAATAGCTGGATTTTCGTTAATCAAGCCTCTTTCCCTTGCTTCCTCCGTTTGGAGAGTAATTGCATCAAAATATCCCTGCAAGTTGATAAATTGGAAATGAAAGTCGACATTTTAAACATTACTGTTACTGTTATAGGAAGCTATTACAAAATAAAATATACCCGCTTCAGCTTCATGCCTGATTCCATTATGCCTGCTGCATGCGTAGATCCAAGGAACTCCGTACCGTTCCAAGACTTTCCCGAACTATTAAAAGACTTGGATTTCATTTGTGAAGATTGCCTGTCCATCCATCGACTCAACGATGACAAAAACTTTGCCTAGCATCATTAAAGGAAACTTTTGTAGGAAACAGTTTGACATGACCCCTTTAGAAATTTATGCAATTCTGATAGTAGAAGTTATTATCTTACTATTTCATTATGAGCATATGGCTCCATCCCACCTCCTCTAGCAACTTTTTCACAATCCTGCATAGCTCGTTGAAGTTCATCTTGTTTAATTGAAAAGCTGGAAGCCTCCCTGGATGCATCCTCTATATTATGAGCTTCATCAAATATTAAGATGTTGCCATCCAGTTCCATTGACATCTAAAATTACATATTTTTATTATCAATATCAATAAGAAAGGATATACAGGTAGGATATATATTTCGTTAAGCTACTAGAGCAAAATAGATCTCCGTCATATCCTGTAACTTACACTATTCCTGATAGTTGGATCAACCATGTAATTGTAAGGACAGAAAATAATGTCTGCACTTTGCATCAGATATCGAGTAATGTAATATGGACATGCCGCTTTCTGAAATTAGAAATAAATAACCAACTGCTTATGGAAACTTTCTTTTTCATGCCTTTTTGTTTGATACTTCAAGGAAAATCTATGTGTTTTACGCTTACCTTTTTACCAACAGTCACAAGATCTTCCAAATCATACGCAGGCTGCAATTCTGCTTTAGTCAACGAATTGAAGTTTGCAAAGTTTCTAGATCTTGCGTGAAATTCACAACCGCCACCTTTTTGGACCAGTTCCCTGCATGCTTCATTTTTGTTTGAAAGCTTGCTGACTGTAGGATGTATACATGTGTGATCCCGGCTTGCAAGGATAATGGACCTATTCAAACATATATTCAACCAACCGATATGTAATAAATTGTCAATTAGCACCATAATTAACCTATGAACTCTACCATTAATATTTAATAACCTTACCTCACGTTGCGGTACTTTGTCTTGCGTAGCTCTCGTGTAATTTGAGCAATTTGCTTGTGCGTTCGAGTCCCAAAAATGATCTTTGGTACACTGTATACAATAAATTATAACAGGAGATATTTTTAATTACAAACTCAAATACAGTTTAAAATAATGAGGTACTTACGTAAGCTTAGTTTCCGGAGGAACAAAGTAGGGGGTATCAGTATCAGTCTCTAATTCAGTCGCCGTCTGTGCTCGTGCTCCCTTTTTATTCAAGTCTGTCTTCCCTTGCATGTTCACCGTGGTGTCAGCATTCATCGAATCATTACCGCTTTTATTCTGCAATGAGATTGAAAATTAACACTTAAATAAAGTTTATGCAAGTTTATATAAACATTTCAATCCAGCAGACAACAACTAATAACTGCTTTACCATCGTAGAAGAGAATGAGGAAGCGGAGATTCGGATACGCTTTGCGGGCTTGAAATCATCTTCTTCATCCTGGGTTAAATCATTTGTGAGAATGCTGGAGGAGGTTTCAAAAGATACTTCAGAAGAGTCCGTAGCCCCCTGCTGCTTTTCGGATGTAGTTGTATCAAGTTCCGATCGATTTTTTTGTTCTTCCGATTCCAATTGCTGCTGTTTTTTCTTTAGCGCTGCTTCTCTTCTTGCTATTCTTTGGGCTAGCTTAGCGGCTAGTTGGCGTTCCTCCATCTCGTCGTTTATCAACTTTACACGAGCTATAAAGGAAGGAAGTCATATAAACATCAGCATTAATACGTTGTAATATAACTATTTAAACTTGTCAAATAATAAGTGTAACTAAATTGAATTTGGGAAAGGGGCACAATTATATGACGAATTTGAAACTCTAATTGTTGCTGAAAATTATCATACTTATACTTACCAGCTTCTTGACGCTGCCAAGCCAGAGCAGAGCATAATAATGCCAAGCTTTTTCCGGATCCCGTCGGACTTTCCAGCAAACAATTTTTTCGCTGTTTGAGGCTTGTGATGACCTATGGAAAAACAAAAATAAAACTAAATGGTCAATGAATGTGCTCCTGATTCAGACTTTACTTGTCCATAAATGATAACTCGAAACAAAAATCCTACCTTGCTCATCATAGCCATTTGTGAAGGATACGGCCTACAAGGAAACTCCACTCGTACACCAGAAATAGTAGTTGAGACGGGCCCATTATCCGGTCCTCCTCCTCCTCCTTGGATGGGTTGAGTTTCCTCTGGTTGATCCATTTTATTGTTGGGCTTGGGTGTCACCATTCACTAAAAGCAATAATCAATACTAGAAATTTTATTGTCAAACATTGAGTGTTCAGTATTTAACTAACTAGCGACTAACGTCAATTGTCAATAAATCACAATCATATATCACAAATCATTTATCATTATCAGTGTCAGTCAGACAAGCTAAAAGTTACCGTGTAATCAAGCCAGAATACAGCAATCAGTGGGCGAGTTGGCTATCTTCTCCAGAGGTTTTGACACATGACCAACAACCAATGACGCAACACAAAAGGTGAAGGGAAGGGGATCACAATCACCCACACAATTCTTCACTAATCGTCTCCAGTGTCTACACTAATCACTAATAGTTCGAACTAGGCAAAGATTTCAGTACTTCCACAATTTCTAACATTAGAACTTCGGAGGAATAATCAATGATGGATATGATGTATGATGAACAATGAATGAATGGCAGCAACAACAACAACAACAAATTCAATTCTTCCAACAACTTCAAGTTTTAAATTATCAGTCAGGTCAGGAAGTTGTCGTCATCCCTCGAATGGGGACTCTGACTTCACTCTAAATAAATTTAATCACAAAATAATAAAGTTTAGTTAAAATTGACTAGCATAAAACAGACGGATGATGATGATGGTAGAAGAGAGTTTCTTTTTTGTTTTTGTTTCAGCTGCACAGACAGAGTATACAGGCTGGAGAGACTTACATAGGAGCATACTACTCGCGCCTCAGTTTCATAGAGCTGAAAGTATCAACGTTCCTTGTTTAGATCTTCAAGCAAATGTTTTTATTTCAATCCTCGTTTTCATGTTTTACGTTGCATGCATAGTATTATGCTACGCTACTATTCAAGTTAGTTATAATCATCTTACGTGGATTATAACCAACTTGAATAGTACTTATAGTAGTATATGAAACGTAAAATAAAAATGAGGATTAAAATGAATAAACTGCTAGTAAGCAGGCCAGAGACGTAGCTGAAGAAGGCGTTGAGTGATCACCTCCAACCCCCCTCCTCCCATGCACCTCTGCGATCCTCTCCTAACGTAGTAAACGCATAATACCATTCCGGATTCTGGACGTATACACAAGCTCATGATTCCGGATGTATGCACAAGCTCACCCACACGGATGCTATGCAATTTTTGCGTATACGAATATGTTTCAGCCAAATCGATGAGTTCCTGAACTTTCGAGCCTATAACTTTCGAACCGTTTGACCGATTTTGCTGAAAAGTATTCCCAGAGGTCCTCTTGAGTAGTACTACCTGTGTACCAAATTTGGTCCAAATCGATCAATGTATGTGACCAGGAGAATGCGCACAGACAGACAGTTTAAGTAAAACCATTACTTCGCTGAATGCTCTCGCTTCAGCTACGTAATAACATTTGCTTCATGAATATGATGAACAATAGTCAGGACTGAACATGTTGAAGGTGAAAGCCTGCATTTTCCCGACTCCAGCAAAGAGAACATAAACATAAAGGCCCAGGTTTGAGCATAGGTGTAATCGTTTGTTGACCGTAATTTTTGGACATTAGTTCATTAGTCCCTTTTATGCTTTTTCCGTATCATATTTGTTAGATTATATGAAAGAAAGAAGTTTGTGCTTAGATATGCTTCAATCTTTCTATATTCTGTGATTTGGAGAGTAAAATGGTACGCTACTAGGTCAATGTATTTCTATGTTAAGTTGATGTTGTTTTATTGAAGAGTAAAGAGTGAGTAAAGTGAAGCGATGAGTTCGTTCTCATCAGAATCAGAAAAGTGTCATGAATCTACATTCAAGGTTAACATTTAACATTACAATAACATGGATGTGAATGAGTGATAAATGAGCTGGAAAGGAAATCCATCCTCCAACGCTACTGCAAAAAAAAAGGTTACACTCATGCATATATACATACACCAATTCATCTATACTGATTAGTATTTTCTAGAAGTAGAGGTTTTATGTTGTGATGATGATTTGGTTGGATTCCACTTGGTGTAAGACGAGAATCGCTTGTATGAAGGAATACTGCATTTATGACTTGGTAAAAGGAAGTGTACGTAGTTAGACTTGGGAATTGTGATTATGTATACTAAAATGTCTCTTAAATATCTTTATTACCCTAGCTTTAGCTTGGGTTATAAAAAGGGTCGTGGTCGAGATCCGAGATAGGGGATCTCGTATGATGTGAAGGTATACAAAAATATAGTCGACAGAGGGAATGCATGAAGACAAATACACGCTCAAAAGTATGGTCTTGGTCGAGATCCGAGATAGGGGATCTCGTATGATGTGAAGGTATACAAAAATATAGTCAACAGAGGGAATGCATGAAGACAAATACACGCTCAAAAGTATGGTCTTGGTCGAGATCCGAGATAGGGGATCTCGTATGATGTGAAGGTATACAAAAATATAGTCGACAGAGGGAATGCATGAAGACAAATACACGCTCAAAAGTATGGTCTTGGTCGAGATCCGAGATAGGGGATCTCGTATGATGTGAAGGTATACAAAAATATAGTCAACAGAGGGAATGCATGAAGACAAATACACGCTCAAAAGTATGGTCTTGGTCGAGATCCGAGATAGGGATCTCGTATGATGTGAAGGTATTAACATGGGGCGAGTACTCCCCATCTGATTTGCATAGCAAAATGAGTCTGCTTCGTTTACCCTATCTCACCCACGTTCCCCGTTTGTTCTTTTTCGAGGGATGCTTGCTATGCGATTTAGATGCAGGATGGTTTTCAGGGCAGTTGCTTTGATTCTTCGTACATTTTCTTATACATATTTTATTTTTGGCATTTGAGAATTTGGATTTTTATGCGCTATTACTTCGCCTCACACATATTTGCACCACTTCATGTTCAATCATAATATGAGAGTAATTTTTCGTAAAAATATTGTAAAAAGAGGAAAAACCTGTGATTTGTAATTTAACTGTTTAGTTCTTCATTTTACTAACTTTCGGACCACGTTAACTTTTGATGTCATTCAAAATTAAGGGATTGAAGTGCCAGTTTGAGCTCAGCTGAAAGTATTAGTTTATTGAGAGAAAAAACAACAGTTTTTGTGATAACTTTACTTCTGAGTAAGTGCATCAAATTTTAACTAGTTTTAGATTACCCTTTCATCAGAATGAAGACAGCTGTTGCCAGCGAGGAATCTACTGCCCTTACCAATGACGGATTGTTATGTTTTTAATGAATATTCCACCCAATTAGTTCTCTGTACGTGTGAGTCTGATAATAAAATATTTTTTTATCGTTTTAGTGCCGAGTGATCCAGGTCCAGAAGAACTTAAGAGAAAACGACGAGCAGAAGTTCAAAAAAGATACAGGGAAAAATGTAAAGAAAAATCAAAAACTGATAATATAATATCATCTAGTCAAGCTAACAAAGAAGTGGGGGGCATTGATGAATCTGCTGCTGTAACTGATGACGGTTTGTTATGCTTTTATTGAATATTCCACCCAATTAGTTCTCTGTACGTGTGAGACTGATAATAAAATATTTGATTGTAGTTTCAGTGCCGAGTGATCCAGGTCCCGAAGAACTTAAGAGAAAACGACGAGCCGAAGCTCGGAAAAGGTACAGGGAGAAATGCAAGGAAAAATCAAAAACCGATAATATAATATCATCAAGTCAAGCTGACACAGAAGTGGGGGCTACTGATGAATCTGCTGCTGTTACTGATGACGGTTTGTAATGTTTTATTGACTATTTCACCCAATTAGTACTTTGTGCATGTAAATCGGATAAATAATCATTTCATTTTCGTTTCAGAGCCCATCCTTCCAGATCCTGAAGAACTTAAGAGAAAACGACGAGCAGAAGTTCAAAAACGATACAGGGAAAAATGTAAAGAAAAATCAAAAACCCAAAACAATGGTGTTAGTGATCGTTTGCCAGGTGCCACCAATGGTATGGAAATACTGACATTAATGTATGGAGCTCCATTTATACTGTATCATACAATTTAAAAAATATTACCTACAGAAAACGAGCCTTCGAATGAATCTCAAAAAACAAACAATGAAGCTGATAAAAGAAGACTGCGTTATTCGAACCGAAGGGATCGGGAAAGAAACGATTTTTCGAGGCTACTTGTGCAATTCGAAAATAAAAAGATTCAAGTGCCAACATGGGTCTGTTGCTGTTGTGGAGGACTGTTTTATGAAGAGTCGACAAAAATAACAACCGAAGAATCTTTAAAAACGTGCGGATGTTCGGAAGAATTGATTGGTTCAATTTTGTATCTACCAAATATATCTGATAGGTTATGCACAACGTGTCGAAAGTATGTTTTTAGTAAAGAGGGTCCTCAAATTCCTCGCTTGGCCCTGTGTAATGGTTTTGAACTGCCTCCAATACCTGATGAACTGAAGGTTATTTTTATAATGCTTTTACGAAAAACGATTTCTAAAACTAATGTAGTTTTAGCAAAAATTGAAGGTGTTTTTACGTAAAAATAATACCTGATCTTTTTTTGCTTTGTTAAGGATTTGACTCCTCTAGAGGAAAGGTTGGTGTCTCCAAGGCTTCCTTTTATGCAAATTCGTGCTGTAGGATGTGATAGACAGTCTTCACTACGTGGAAACGTTGTAAACGTGGAAGTGGATATGGACGAATGTGCGCTTACCCTTCCCCGACGCTTTGATGACACATCGACAGTGGAAGTATTTTTAATGAGAAGACGGGCGTATCGTGTACCCTACATGCACGAAATTATCCGACCGTTAAAAGTGTACTTGGCAGCAAAATATTTATCAAGGACAGACCTTTATGCATCCGAGCACATTTTGCTCTCCAGCGATTGGTCAAGATACGAAGAAGGTGAAAACTTATTTTTGAAGTACGACATCCAATAAATTGTTTCAATCTAATTAATAAAAAGCTTTTATTTCATGTATTAGATGACACAATGTGCTTCAGTGTGAATGAAAATAACATAACTCACGGTGAAGGTATGACCATAGGGCAAATATTATATATGTTCTTGCTGCTTTAATTTAAGAATTCAAACCTCTTTTGACATTTAGATGCGGAAGAAGTAGTTGAAGAAGAGGAGGACCTTCCACCAAACGAAAGATGGGCTAACGCGAAAGATTCTGTTTCAGCCGAAGAAACTCTGGTTTTTTCGGAGCGTGAGGCTAGTATTAAAGCAATAGTCATTGCACCGGCGGAAGGTAACATCCCCTTACCGTTGCATCTGGACCAGAAAGCTGATATACTGTCTTTTCCTACGATATATTGTGGGAAGGATCGTGTATTCAAAAAGGAGATGCGCATAACTTATACTGATATAGCAAAATCACTAGCCCGGAATTACGACAGAAGGGCTTGTAAACCTACGCATATTTTTTACATGTTTAAGCGATCTTTTAATGAAAAAGTCTATAGCGCAATGCAAATCTGCCTTCGAAAGAAGACTGGCAAAACCCCTTTGACAGCATCAATGCTGAAATCCAAGGATCAAATGCAGGAACTTTTAGACCACGATGATGGTTACAAGGTTTTCAAAAACTTACGGTCATCGCCATGTTACTGGAAAGCAAAGCAGAAAAAGGTTATGGGCATGCATCGACAACTCGGAAAAGCAGGATTTTTCATAACACTCTCCGCTGCTGAGACGAAATGGACTGAATTAACTATAATGCTAACCAAACTGTTGAAGGGAGAAATATTTACAGAAGAAGATGCGGGAAAACTTTCGTTTGAAGACAAGGCTGAACTTATAAGACAGGATCCCGTGACGTGTATGAGACACTTCGACCATCGATACCGAGCGCTTCTAAATATTTTATTCAAGAACGCAGGAGGAATATTTAGTCCTTATCGTTTAGTAGACTACTTCAGTCGTATAGAATATCAAATGCGTGGTTCCCCCCACAGCCACGGTTTGTATTGGATTGAAGATTCGCCCATATACAAAGAAGGTACTTCTAAATCAGTTTTACGAAAAAATGTTTCAGTTTTTTAAAACATCAGTTTTTCGAAAAAATATTGCCAACGATTTATCCCACAGGTGACTTGGAAAGTGTAACAAAATACTGTGAGTTTATTGATATTTTCATTACTTGTCAACGATGCGAGGAGGGGAAAATGTCCAAACTTATAGCTTACCAGCTACACGACCACTCGCTTACATGTTGGAAGAAAAAAGTTAAAGTCTGCCGTTTCGGGTTTCCAAAGCCACCTTTGAACAAGACAGAAATTCTTGTGCCATTGTGTAAGGACATAGATGCAAGAACTAGAAAAAAGGCGACTGCACTGTACAAAACGCTCCAAGAAAAAATTGGAAAACTCAATAGAAACTACAAGGAAGTGATATCGCTAGAACAATTTCTATTTGAACTGGAAACTAATTATGAAGACTATATAATGGCTTTGAGAAGTTCGATTAAGAGGGCGACGGTTTTTCTGAAGCGTAATACATCCGAAATGTTCGTAAATGGATACAACAGAAAATTACTGGAGTGTTGGGAGGCAAACATAGACGTTCAATATATCCTGGATCCGTACGCATGCGTGAGGTACTGTGTCGGCTATATCACAAAAACTGAAACTGGATGCTCAAAGCTTCTTCAAGCTTCAATGGACGATATAAAAAGGGGTAATACATCGGCTCAAGAAAAGTTGAAGCAGTTTGCGAATATACTTATTACCGGATCTGAAATATCTGCACAAGAAGCAGCTGCATTCCTTTTTGGAATTCCAAACACTCATTGCAGTAGACAGGAAATATTCATTAATACAGGATTGCCAGACGAGAGAGTAGGTTTCCTGAAATCCAAAGCAGAATTGGAATTACTTGACGATGACGATGCTGACGTCTGTACTAAAAATATCTTGGACCATTATAATTTACGCCCACATGCCATGGAGGAAATGCGCCTTGCAGAGTTTGCATCCATGTACAATATATCGAAAGTTAAAAAGAAGAAAACCGGAAATTCAGAGAACGCTTTGGAAATGGATGGTTAGAACGATCGTGATGTACAAACTTACATAGTAATGAGATATTTTGCCATATATGTCAAAATCAAAATGACCTTCTGTAGGTAATAGTTTTTCGGAAAATTGCTTTCTATTGGACAACGAGCACAAGATTATTAAGAGAACTCAAAGAAAAATAGTACGATTCCGCCACTACAGTAAGGAAGATTTCGTGAGCAAGTCATGCTTTTTATACCTTGGAGGGATGAGGTTGCGGATATTCTTTCCAAAGATTGCATTAAACTGGCAGAAAAAAATTGGTAACTTATCATCAAGAACTCTACACCATTTTACAGCAGTCGTCTATTGGATGAGGGTGGACTGAATGAAATGTTCCGAGAGGCTGAAATTGAAGATGAAGAATACAATCTTAATACTTTACAAATTGAAAACGAGTTCAAAATTGTGGACGATAACGAACCAGAATTTGATTTTAGCGAAACATCTAACAGCACGGATTTAGCGAAGAAACCAAATCAATTTCTTCCCCCAAAGTTTATAACAGATGAAGATTATAAATGTATTATGCGTTCACTCAACGAAAAACAAAGAAGATTTCTCCTTGATGTCATGCACCGATTAAAATGTAAAACAAGTCCATTCTACATAATGCTTAGTGGAGGAGCTGGTGTTGGAAAAAGTACGGTAATTACAGCAGTAGTTCAAAGCTTTATGCGACACTGTAGAAAATTCCCAACCGAAAATCCAGACGAGATATGTGTCCTTGTCTCTGCCCCTACGGGAAAAGCAGCGTTCAATGTTGGTGGTATGACGTTACATACTTCATTTGGATTACCTCCGCATCAATCCGAAATATTTACTGATCTGAAGCCTGACAAGCTGAGCACCCTATACCGAAAATTAAAACAAACAAAACTTTTCATTATTGATGAAATATCTATGGTGAGTGTTAGAACACTCTATCAAGTGGATAGAAGACTTCAGAAGATTTATAACACATTCGAACCATTTGGGGGAAGATCAGTTATTGTGGTGTGTCACATGCGCCAACTTCCACCGGTTGGAGGAAAATACGTATTCGCCAAACCAACGCATCTACCCAACGGAGAGTTGGGCAACTATTTGTGGAAACTTTTTAAATTTTACGAACTGGACGAAATTATGAGGCAAAAAGGAGATTTTGAGTTTTGCAAGGCCCTCAACAACATGGCAGAAGGCACAATGGACGAGGATGACATTTCCCTTATTAAACAACGTCAAATTACTCCAATGAATCAACCCCCAGAAGAAGCAATTTGGCTTTTTTACACTAACGAGGAATGCAAAAAATATAATCAGACCATTCACAAGAAACTTAACACTGAAGGTGCACTTTCCGTTGCTTATGAGCGAATTGAAGGTAGATTAGAAATGTTTTTTCGAAAAATTATTATTTTTACGAAACATTATTATCATCAGACATAATTTTTTAAATACCCTTTTGCCTAGGATCTGCCAGCGAAGGACAGCAAAAAAAGTTGCTTGAATATGCAAAAACTTTGTCTCCTCAAAAAAGTGATGGCTTGCCGTACGAGGTTCATCTTCAAGTAGGTGGTGAATACTTCGTCTCAACAAATATTGACGTGTCTGATGGTCTTTTCAACGGAGCTACTGGTACACTTAAAGCAATTGAGTATGGGCACACCAGAGAAGGATTACCTGTTCCAAAGCGAGTTTGGCTGGACTTTCATAATCCTCAGATTGGGGTAGCCAGACGAACAAGTAAACAAATGTACCAAAAACGTAAGGGTTACAACGCAGAATGGGTACCAATTGATCGCATAACCAAACGTCTAAGTCTAGTTGGCAAGAGTAGAGCAGTTGAAGTTGTGAGAACCCAATTACCATTAATTGCAGCCAATGCAATGACCATCAATAAATCGCAAGGCTCTACTTTAAAAAGCGTCGTTGTTAGCGTCAGAAAAAGGTTGAGTCGAGAACGCCTGTACGTTGGCTGTAGTCGTGCAACTACTAATACTGGACTTTTTATTGATGGCAAATTTGAACCACCAGAAATGCCCAAAGACGATGATGAAGTCACGGCAGAGATGTTGATATTACGTGAGAGTCCCGTTGAAATGACGGTCCAGTTTCTTCAAGATTTTGATGATAGTTTTATAAAATTATACTACCATAACATTGAGTCCTACTTGCGACATTTTAAAGATTTGTGCTCAGATAATTGTGTTAAAAATAGTGACATCATTGCGTTAATTGAGCCCCAATTACTCAGGGATGACACTTTAGACACAAATTTTTTTGAAATAGTTCATAGGACAAACTGCAATCAAAATAGAAACTCAGAGGGGGCATTGATTTTACGTAAAAACAATGTTCCAGTTAATGACACAGAGGTTAAACTATTCAAACTACTAAATGGCCATTGCTATTTTGTGCACTGGAATCTTAATGACGTTTGCTTTATTATGACTTACAAGTCCCCTAAATTTCCAAAAACTGAGTACGTTACGCATGCCAGAAGCATTTTACATGGAAAAGACAAAATAATATTATTTGGGGACATCAACATAAACATAGCAGATACACAATTAATCGGTAGCAGTTTTTTAAAAGCGATGACTGATTTCGGAATGAAAAACGTTATCAAGGAAGGAGATATTACAACAACGGGGGGTACTTGTATCGATATTTGTTTTACAAATATTAAAGGCATTATTGGATGGGTTTATGAAAGTATTTACAGTTATCACAAACCAATTTGTATTGCTGTCCCTAAACTTTTGTTATAATAGTAATATATGTAATTTTTTCGAAAAATTGTAAATAAAATTAGCAACAAGTAGTGCTTTTCTATTATGCGATGTATGATCGTTTTTTTTTCATAAAAAATATTTTGAATTTTATTATTACCCTAGCTTTACTTGGGTTATGACAAAGTTCGTGGTCGCTAATCCGTGATCGTGAGATCTCGTATGATGTGAAGGTATAGAAAAATATAGTCAACAGAGAGCATGCATTCACACAAGCACACTCAAAAGAAGGATTGTCATACATCTGAGCTTGTTTACGAAAACTGGTAACTACCATTAACTAAGTTACAACCTCAAAAACATACTATATCAATGTAATATTGATATTATTTTTCAAGTTATTTTTCATATGAAACCAACTGGTAGCATTAGATTTTAAATTCAATAAGCATTTCGAAAGTAAACGCGCGAATTTTTTTTTAAAAAATCAATCGATTTAATTGAAACTCAGTATCCACAAGTTATTTTTCATGGTGAATCAACTGGTAGCATTAGATTTTAAATTCGATGCACATTTATAAGCCTTTGAGCGGGAAAATTTACAAAATTCGTCGTTTTGGTTGAAATTCAATATTTTGAATCAAATTTAAATTAATTCTTCTACCGTGATTTTGTCAACAAATAAGTGAAGCTAGGGTTCAGTATACCTTGCACGAGTTTATTACAACAACTCAACAACTTGTGAGACTGAAATGGAAGATGCAGGGACAAGTGTTCCTCTGCTCTGTTGGAAAGAGAATGGATATGGAATAATGGTTGCTTGTAGCTTAAATACACTTTGCTGGTTTGTTTCATGAAGGCCAAAATTAGATCTTGGACAATGCATAACTCATGTAGAAATAGGTACATTATTTAGAATCAAGTGCATAAATATTCATACACAAATGTAGAAATAGTCAAAGATTAACATGTACAAATGGGCCATATTTACGAAGATTCTTTATACTTCTCAATACTCTCAACATATACATTACATCAAATGACACATCATCTCATATCTTCATCTGGACATATCTATCCCATACATTAATAGTAAAAGTAGAGATTTATATCATGCTAATATTTCTACAATATTTAGTTGCTGTAAATTTATTGTTAATCCTTAAAAAAGACTTTAGTGACTTCATCGTCAATCGTGGTTGCTTAAATATCAAAAACTTCTTGAAATAAATTTTAAATTTAACATTTTACTGGGTTTTCCGGTCTGAGTCGAATTCTGACATTTCTGACATTGTCAATTGTGAAGGAATAATTATGGCTGCTTCTGTGCAACTATTGAAAGAAGGAACGACGTTTCCGATAAAGTTTTCGAATCTTGAAGCAGTGACTGATGTCAATGATCCGGAGGGGGAAAGTACTACTACTACCACTGCTGTTGCTGCTAAAGTTTTGGAGTGCAAGTTGGACATGGAAGTTGGAGTAAGGAGCATTGATGCGTTATTAGAGGATCTCAGCAGGCAAAGGTGTCGGGGTGGGGGCATTTACATTCCGTCACAAGTCCAAGGCCTGAAGCAACTGCTTAAAAAGGCATTCGCATCGCGTTGGGAAGTCGAAAGGTAAAAGAGATACATAAACCACAAACCACTTTTCCTTATGTGTATGGGATGAATTACAATCATCATTTAATGCATAAATACATCATAATTTGTATTGATTTTCAGGGCTACTATTTCCGCTTCAATTCGGCTTAATTATACTGATTCTGTCGGTAAAAAAGGTGTTGGAAAAACAGAAATATGCTTGTCTGGTAGCTTCCTGTCTGCCGTATTTTCGGAGTGCAAGTGGCCAATTTTTGCGGAGCTCGAAATGGACATATGGACGGAGGATGAACGGAGTGATGATGACAATAATTTTGGCTTAAAATATGTTTGGTTAGAAAATCTCGGTAAGAAAAAGTCTTCATTAACAAATTACGAACGTAATATGATTATGGTCAACAGCTAAAACTAGTCAGGAGTAGCTTTCATGGCATTCATGATTGAAATTTTGATTACTGCCATTTTTCTGTTTTCAGAATCCAGTCCGTCGATCACTGAGCAGGGGTATAGTGTTAGTAAGTTAATTACACCAATGGAAACGGTGAGCGATTTGCGCTCCGTAATCACAGTGGACACAAACTATAGAGGAAGACTATCCCTTAAATTACGGGCAACAGCTCCAGCTCCGCATTGGACTAACAGAGGAATTTCTCTTCCATCGGTTTCTAAAATGTTGTCAAAGATGCTGTCTGATGAAATTGAATCTGACTTTGAACTTATTTCTGAGAATGGGAAAGTGTTTAAAAGTCACAAGGCGATTTTGGCTGGTATATGCATTCAACATTTTCCCAATGATATTAACTATTAAAAATGATTGTGATGATTTGCTTGCTGAGTTTTAAATTTTATTGTTTCAGTTAATAGCAAAGTGCTTGCGCGAATGCTGAAGACGGACTGTGAGGAAACAAATAAAAAGATGTATCAAATGACCTTGTCTGAGGATGGCATGAAAGGATTTCTTGACTTCATTTATTGTGCTAGCGTCTCCATCCCCATTAAAAATTCACAAGTTGCCTTTGAGTTGTTAGAAGCTGCAAACAAGTATGATGTTCCTACTCTGGATGAGGCGATTAGGGGAGTGTTTTTAAACCAGATGGTGGATTGGATGGATGTTGATGTCGCAGTGATGCTGTATCTTTTCACACTTAGAGTGGATGGAAATGAAGAATTAAAATGGAAAGCCATTCAAACTCTGAAAATGTAAGTATTTTTGTTTTGTAAAATCTCTCATGTTAGTTAATATATGTCGATATCGTTTAATTTGATTCTTAATCAAACAACGTGATTGATTAAATAGTTTATTAAAATGACATGAATGACAATGTTTGTCTTTGTAGAAAACCAGATGAACTGATGAAATCGGATCATTTCGATGAACTTTTGAAGAAGGATTCAAACACTGCAAAAGAAATGATTCGTCTCACGATTAAAGCTGGATCTGCTTCTTCTCTAGTTCCCCTTTTGAAAAAAAATTAAACCTGATAATTAGTCATCTTTACCGTACGCTTTGTTGTCTTTTCCTTAAGTATTTGTAAATCGTGAGTCTATTTAGAAGTAATTGAAATCAAATAGTGTGCTCTCTGTTATTGATATCTAGATGGGAGTGTGCATTGTTGGTATTAAGCTGATTAAGGGTATTGCAAATTTAAGTACCTGCATGTACTTACTTTTAAAATATTATATATAATACGCTTTCTTTGTTCTTAAAATCAAATAAAAAACTTAACGCTTTTAAGTTTCTCTGTTTAAAAACCAAGTACTTAATTGTTATTCGTGGTTGACTTAGTTATAGTTGTAATATTTTTTTCCGTTTTGTAAGTTTTATATTAATTAATCTTAAAAAATACCGCGGAGCTACGTGACTTTGATCTATTTCAAAAGGGTGAAGGTGAAAGCAAAGATAGGAGTGCAAGTTTGCATGTTGATGGCAGACTGTCAATGAATTTAGTAATCAAATTTGTTAGGTTCTAAAGTACTGGGTGTCCAAAATTAAGGGAGAAATGCAACAGCTACCTTTAAAAGTAGGAAATGGAAACTTCACCCATGATGCGTTATCGTCTTGGTTGAATTATCATTTATCGGAGACAAGCTCATATTTTATCAGAAATGGGAAATGTAAAATATTTCAAAGATATTCGTGGATACTTTTATGTACTGAAATATTAAGTCATTTCATGTCATGAACCTTTTTTCAGACTTGATTAATTTTATGATTTTGACTGTATGGCAAATAAGAAAATTGCATTCACATTGCGTTTGGGAGAAAAGTGTTTTATGGATTTTTCCAAAATGCCCATGCCCATTTCCAGTTTGTTGAATAAATTAATTTTTTCTTTTCAACATCTTTACCATTTACGGTGATACAACATACATTTATTTTACATATTTATATTAATAATATAACCTTAGCATTGCATTGAATAAAATTCGAAGTCAAAGATGTCATTTTTTCTACATCTGCGTAATTTTAAATGGTCACGGACCAATTATGTTATGTGCGTATACGGAGCGTAATAAGCCCTCATTATACTTAACTAGCTGTAGTTTATAGCCTTTACCGCAGACCCAGACACCGCCAAGTACTTCGCTAATAGTACTGATCAGAGCGGAATGACGTCAATTGCATAATACATATACGACGATGCGATAGTAGATGAAATGAATTGCATAAAATCTCGGATGCGTCCAGTTCTAATTAGCTTAATGAAACAGATATGCCGAATTTGATCATCCCGATTTAGCTAAATGAGCTAATTGACAGTTAAATTGGCCAATAAACATGATATCACTATAGTTGAGAACGATAACGATTCACCTTTTGAACAACCACGTAGCAAGGATGTCTGGATCTTGCAGCTCATTACAATAGTCTGGTTTTTCCTATATTACCATCTCTCAACTTTTAAACGTATAAAGCTGCTTTAAACTCTACTGGCTGACCAGCCCGAGCAAAATGGGTCGACTTTTGATTTCCATTTGCTCCATTATATTAATCTCTCTGCTTCTTGCAAGTTGCTACCCTGAAGAAACGGAAAAGGACAAGGCTCCTGCTGCCGCTGCTGAGGTAGGACCTCCACCCATTTCTGATGATGATGATGATGAGGCCCCCGCTGCTTCAAATCCCGATATAGAACGTAAGGCTGCCAACTCACCGTGGCTGAAAAGAAAAACCTTCTCCAAACCAAAGACCATTGATGAACCAGATTCTGATGGAAATTCAACTGGTGGTGGTCCAGAAGGAAGGTACCTCATTAATATCGATTGGTCCATCTTGGACTTTTCAAAGAATCGTAACGCAAAATCTCAGCCAGCACCACCACCACCACCACCACCTCCACCAGGTCCCGGTTCTTCTTCTTATTATTAAATCATTCAAATACCTTTAAAACTTTATAAGTGGCAACATTCATTTATCAACATGTTTTTATCTCTATACAGCTCCTTATTATGGCCAGGGTTATGATCCATACGGAGGTCCTCCTGGATACGGAGGAGGTGGATACGGAGGAGGTGGATACGCACCTCCTGGAGGAGCAGGATACCCGCCTCCTGGAGGATACGGGCCACCTGGAGGATACGTTTGATTATCATCCAATCAAATTGGTATGTTGAATACTTTTTGAAATGTTCAATGAGCATAATAAAATAAGGAATACAACAATTTAGCAGCCCATTGAATTTTTTATTTGTCCCATAATATTTGTATGGTTAATTGTAGAGTGTAGACATTACTTAAGGATTTTGGGAATGAAAACGAAGGCAGCAATCCAGGCAGTACCATATGGAAAATCTCTGCTGTTTTTTATTCACAACAAACTAAGATTTAATTTAATTTGTAACTAATTTGAAGTTTTGAGTAAAACGATAATAAAAAAAAAGTAGGAAGTGAGGTTCAATTTCACATAGGTCTGCAAGTCCATGATGGTTCAATTACAAGACTTATTTTGGTGTTTGAAAACGTTGCTTTTGTTTCATTTTTCGACTCTTTCATAATAATTTCACGTAAAGTAGAGGCGTAGAGGGTTACTGGAGATCAGATCAGAGCACAACGGAGGTTATTAGAAAGCGAGAGCCCTATACGGGGAGTAAACTGAAATGGGGCAATATAAGAATCAGGTTCATATTCCTTTGGTCAGTCAAAACTCCGTTGTTACTGCAGCTCCTTGCGTTGTAACTGAGGATGGAAAACAGAGAAATAGTTTGAAGTCTAAAGTTTAGGCTGGGATCAGGAATTGGAAGGATGTTAAAAATGGGCAAACTTTGGATGTAACGAATGTGAGTATTTCGGACGGATTTAAAAGAAAGGGAAAGAAGCCGAGGGGAAAGCGTATTGCATTCTACGCTTCAAATGCGTGCAGTTTTGACATTTAATTTTGAATGACGACAAATGATGATCAATAATTGCTGGTTAAGTTAAAATTAGTGATATATATACATTACACCACATCGGAGAAACTACTATCAGTGCTTAAATTTTCTTAATATTGAAATAAAAGACATGTACTGCAGTTGTAAACACCAACAACAATGCATTCATACTTAAAAATACAGATTTAGCAATTATTTGCTTGATTTTTTATTAAAACCGGTTTTACCCACAAAACCCACCAAATTTTAGGTGGGCTGGGCCCATTAAAACCTGGGTTTAAATTGGTTACCCACCTACCCATTATAACCCACGTGACATGCCTGCTTATAATAAAATGAATTGAATTATTGGTTTCTTGACTAAAATAATAATCGTTGATATGATATGATCGTTAGAGTGGCGGATTGTATTAAATTTATACGTTTTGTTTAATTTTAAAATTAATTTTGTTCGATGTTTAACATCACCTTTTACGATACATTTAAAAAAAGATGAACATAACAACTAAAAATCTCAAATTTTTCTATACATAAATCACCTCACATGATACCATCCAAACCCTTGCTACCTTAAACCATAACTTAAACAATGAAACACCAACAATAAAGAAAATCAAGCAGCTAATAAATCTTAACAAAATATATTACTTCGTACAGTACAGTAATACATAATCCTAATACAAATAGTAAATTCACTTATAATTACAAATGATAACAAAACTGTTAATTAATTCAAATTCATGACTCGACTTGAGAGCATTGTAGTCACCGGCGGGACTCTGGATCTACATAATTTTGAAAGGTAATCCATGAGTAAATGCAACTTTACACATTTCCCTGCACTCAAGCTTCCCTAAAATTTCACGAAACTGCGTGATAAAATTAGGTCTAATCATTTTGAAGAGTTCCTCAAAATCTCGGATGCTTCCAGTTTTAATTTGCTTAATGAAACAGATATGCCGAATTTGATGATCCCGATTTATCTAAATGAGCTAATTGACAGTTAAATTGGCCAATAAACATGAGATCACTATAATTGAGAACGATAACGATTCACGTATTACCTTTTGAACAACCACGAAGCAAGGATGTCTGGATCTTGCAGCTCATTACAATAGTCTGGTTTTTCCTATATTACCATCTCTCAACTTTTAAACGTATAAAGCTGCTTTAAACTCTACTGGCTGACCAGCCCGAGCAAAATGGGTCGACTTTTGATTTCCATTTGCTCCATCATATTAATCTCTCTGCATCTTGCAAGTTGCTACCCTGAAGAAACGGAAAAGGACAAGGCTCCTGCTGCCGCTGCTGAGGTGGGACCCATTTCTGATGATGATGATGAGGCCCCCGCTGCTTCAAATCCCGATATAGAACGTAAGGCTGCCAACTCACCGTGGCTGAAAAGAAAAACCTTCTCCAAACCAAAGACCATTGATGAACCAGATTCTGATGGAAATTCAACTGGTGGTGGTCCAGAAGGAAGGTACCTCATTAATCTCGATTGGTCCATCTTGGACTTTTCAAAGAATCGTAACGCAAAATCTCAACCACCACCACCACCACCACCACCACCACCTCCACCAGGTCCCGGTTCTTCTTCTTATTATTAAATCATTCAAATACCTTTAAAACTTTATAAGTGGCAACATTCATTTATCAATGTACATGTACAGCTCCTTATTATGGCCCGGGTTATGATCCATACGGAGGTCCTCCTGGATACGGAGGAGGTGGATACGGAGGAGGTGGATACGGAGGAGGTGGATACGGAGGAGGTGGATACGGACCTCCTGGAGGAGGATACGGGCCACCTGGAGGAGGATACGGGCCACCTGGAGGATACGTTTGATTATCACCCAATCAAATTGGTATGTTGAATACTTTTTGAGATGTTCAATGAGCATAATAAAATAAGGAATTTAACAATTTAGCAGCCCATTGAATTTTTTATTTGTCCCATAGTATTTGTATGGTTAATTGTAGAGTGGAGAAATTACTTAAAGATTTTGGGAATGAAAACGAAGGAAGCAATCCAGGCAGTACCATATGGAAAATCTCTGCTGTTTTTTATTCACAAAAAACTAAGATTTAATTTAATTTGTAACTAATTTGAAGTTTTGAGTAAAACGATAATAAAAAAAAGTAGGAAGTGGGGTTCAATTTCACATAGGTCTGCAAGTCAATGGTGGTTCAATTACAATCAAGACTTATTTCGGTGTTGGAAAACGTTGCTTTTGTTTCATTCTTCGACTCTTTCATAATAATTTCACGTAAAGTAGAGGCGTAGAGGGTTACTGGAGATCAGATCAGAGCACAACGGAGGTTATTAGAAAGCGAGAGCACTATACGAGGAGTAAACTGAAATGGGGCAATATAAGAATCAGGTTCATATTCCTTTGGTAAGTCAAAACTCCGTTGTTACTGCAGCTCCTTGCTTTGTAACTGAGGATGGAAAACAGAGAAAAAGCTTGAAGTCTAAAGTTTAGGCTGGGATCAGGAATTGGAAGGATGTTAAAAATGGGCAAACTTTGGATGTAACGAATGTGAGTATTTCGGACGGGTTTAAAAGAAAGGGAAAGAAGCCGATGGGAAAGCGTATTGCAGTCTACGCTTCAAATGCGTGCATCTTTGACAATTAATTTTGAATGACGACAAATGATGATCAATAATTGCTGGTTAAGTTAAAATTAGTGATATATATACATTACACCACAACAGAGAAACTACTATCAGTGCTTAAATCTTCTTAATATTGAAGTAAAAGACACGTACTGCAGTTGTGAACACGAAAAACAATGCATTCATAGTTAAAAATACAGATTTAGCAATGATTTGCTTGATTTTTTATTCAAACTCATTTTACCCACAAAACACACGAAATTTTAGGTGGGCTGGGTCCATTAAAACCTGGGTTTAAACGGGTAACCCAACTACCCATTATAACCCACGTGCCATCCCTACTCAAAACCGTCACAAGCATATATTTATCATGATTTTGTGCTAGTTAATTTTTAATTACGCTATTTTAATGCAAGGTTAAGGTAAAAAAAACTTGAAGCAACTTCAATTGTGAGTTTTATGTCCAGCTAGGTAAATGTGTTTCATTATCATTATTATGCTACTAGACTATAAAGCCATGCACCGCACCCATTTCCTCCTGTTTTTCTCAAGCCTACTCAACCCATCATCGAGCTGTTTCGGCCCCCCATGGATCGATGCCTCAAGCAATTTATCCCATTACATAACATACATATATCAACCAAAGCAGAGGCATTGCCACTTGCCACTATCAAATGCTGCTGGTATAAAACCAGACACAGTTTCACTTGAGCTTCAGCTGTGAACATTTCAACTTGTAAACAAAAAGAACTGTCTTTTTCCTTTCTAAACTTTTCATTAAAAATGGAGGGTTCTACAGTAAATTCTTTGTGCATTTTTTGCTACAAAATACCAGCTTCACTTTCTCTACAAGAGGATCATTACTCGAAAAGGAAATTCCTTCGACTTTTCACCAGATATCTCAAAATAAATTTAAAGTTTGAGAGACTCATTGACTTGTCAGAGTTGGTTGTTTGTGAGCAGTGTTTTCAATTAGGAGAGTCGTTTTGTGACCTCAATTTCCAGATGGAATGCCTTCAGCTCAAACTTGACTGGAACGTGATGAAAATATTTGATGCGATTAAATTTGCTGAAAGAGATCCCTCACGTTTAAATGCATTTAAGAAGCAATTTACTGATGTTGATGATGGTGAAAATAAAATAGTTTTTAAATGCATTAAAAATTTAAGAGAGGATCTTTTAAAACATTGTAAGTTGTTTAGTTATCAAATCAAAATTTGTATGCCAACATAAAAAAATAACATTTGAAACTAAAATGATTTTTTATGAATTTATTTTTTAGGCATAAAGAACCTGGGTGATTCGTTTCCAAAAGTGACATTGAAAAGGATTATTACCACAACTGAAACCCCTAGAAAAAGAATGAAAAAATGGAGTTGGCACCAATCTCTTGAAGAAATTTGTAATCTTGCCAAAAGTGGAGCTCTACCTATTTTAATGACATATTTTGCAGTATTTCACCTCTCTTTGCCAATGCATTCAGAAAGTTTAGAAATTGCAATGAAATTAAACAGAATAGTTCAATCTGCTTTGAATGGTCGTCACAAACCTGCTATTTGCTACAGTTACAGTGAAGTGGTTTCCAAAGCTGGTGAAGTTGAAGGTGATGGTGATGATCATAATGATGATCATGACGAAGGAGAGCCAATTCAAGAAATATCTGCTGAAGAGCCAAAGAAACTAAACGAGAATGAGAAAAGGGTTCCTCCTTTAATGTCAGATCTCTCCATGCAACCTCTTTTGAAATGTTCACAATGTACAATGACTTTTATTAACGAGGAAAGACTGAATGTACATGAAAAACTTCATACAAATTTTGAAGCAAAGAGTTGTTGTTCCGAGTCTGAACCAATGTGCCCAGAAGCCAACAATAAGATTCAAATGAAAGTTGAGGTTGATGATGTACCGAGCACTGTTAGCGAGCAAACCAACGAACCTGATGCTGATTATAGTAGTGAGGTGGTTATCAAAGTTGGCGAGTTGGATATTGAAGCTGAGGATAATCCTAATAATCAAAAAGTTGATGAGCTTTGGTTTCCCCCAGTTGAGGTAGCTGTAGAGCCATGCGACACAAATGGTTCTAACTCCATAACCCTTCCAGTTTATTCCTTGCGACCACTGTTAAAGTGTTCTCAATGTATAATGTCGTTTGCCAGCGAAGAGAGACTCAATATGCATACAAAACTGGAACATGAGACTGAAACTGAGTCAGCCGGAAACGAAATGAATATGATAAGTGAGCAGAGTGCCATTCACGCCACACAAACTGTTACGACAAGTGATGAATACTGTTTGTCAAACTTACCGAACTCAAGTTTCTGTATAGTAACTAATAAGGCGAAAGATAAGTTGAAACGAAAAGGTGATGGTGATAATGCAACTAGCCCATTCCTCAGTAAAAAGGTTGTTAAGTATCATCATCATCAACATGCAGAGGAAAGCGATCCACAGCCGCCTCATGTATCATTATCATCGTCCACAAGTCAAGGGATAAAGTTGCCTCCCAATCTCAACCAAAACCCTGTTATTTACAAATGTTCGTCATGCGACATGCTTTTTAATGCTGGTAATGAGCTTCTCCACCACATGTTTTGGAGCCATGGAAAAATTTTCAAAGTTAATAATACTATTGATAAGGAGCAATCAAATTTAACAATAAACGCAATTGGCACAGGTGAGCGTTACATCTGCCCCGAGCTTGGGTGTAAAGTACGTTGCCCATCTAAAAAAGAGCTGATTGAACATATTAGATTGCATTCAAAAGAGAAACCACATAGTAGCTTAGGACATAGCGAAGCCACTTCCGAGCCGTCCCAAACAATGGCATTAACTGCAATGTCTCCAATTCAGCCACAACCTATGGGGCACATTGAAAATGAAGGTAAAAATATAAGTGAAAGTACATGATATTACTTTTTATTGATTTATATTACATGTCGCTTTGTTTTCAATTCCAGCATCATCACAAGGAGCTTTATTGGAATGTCAACCATTCCCATCAAACCAGCAGCCACTTGATGATGCATTTTTAAATATTCATCAGCATTCTAACCAAATAGAGGAACCCCTTTATGTTTGCGCTCATTGCTCATTAGAAACCATTAACCCAGCAGAACTGGAAATTCACATTTTGACTCATCAAGAAACTGTAATGGTCAACGAAACAACAGCTTTGGCAGGCCCTTCCTCTTTATCATACGAAAAATCAGCAACAACAGATTCAATTGGGATGGATAATTCTTCTGAGAAAAAATTTCAGCCAGACCGCCGCAGAAATCATAAGTGCGATTTTAAAGGCTGTGGAAAGTCATATATTAAAAGTTCTCATTTGGTTTCACACAAACGGACACATACTGGCGAAAAACCATTTAGTTGTAGGTGGGAAGGATGTGGATGGATATTTGCAAGAAGCGATGAGCTAACTCGTCATTACAGGAAACACACGGGAGATAAACCGTTCCGCTGCAAACAGTGTCCAATGTCCTTTTCCAGGTCTGATCATTTAAGTTTACATAAGAAACGGCATTTGTAAGTGCTTTTCATTTTCATGTTGAAATTCAAATGATGAATAACCTTCCAATTTTGTGTCAAAGTGTGTATGCAGTGTAGTTCTAAATTTAAAGTTTTTGTAAGTAAAAAAGTAGTATTAAATATTTGTTGGAATAAATGAGTTTCTATGCAATTGTCAAGCTCATAATATGCATATATTATATGTGTTACTTTTATGCTCATTCCTCCCATTCATCAGCCATAGCATAGACAGTGTCAGTAGCAAATATGGTACGAAGCCCCAAACAGTCTCGAGCATTACATCTTGTAAATAAAACAAAAAATGTCCTTTTACCTTCCAAATTTATTACTTAAAAGTGAAGAGCTCTACACACTAAATTCGTTGTTCATATTTTGTTAAAGAAACAGCAGCTTCACTTTCTCTACAAGAGAATCATTATTCAAACCCTGAATGAATGATACCCAACTTCAACTAATGAAACTTTTACTTATTTAGTAAATATTCGGGGCTTGTGTAAGACATTTCCAACTCATTTTTACCCCAGGATATATATGTTATCTGTACCATCTGATACCGTGTATAAAGTCCATTCATCCAACGACCTTTTGAGTAACGGGGCAAAATGTGACAAAAAGAGGGTTCACCGTTTGGCGTTTTGCAAAGAAATGGTTTCATGTATCAACTCAATTCTTTTTTTGTCTTCATGACAAACGCATTTGGCAACAGAGAGTTTTTTTTTGATTTTTGAAATAAAACCTCTGCTGCCCCCAAGCGGGGTCTCAATTTTAGGTGGACTAATTGATGAATTGGGAGCCAAATTATTTAGGATTTCTTACAGTTAATGGCATAATAACCACCAACCAATGTTTATTGGCAATTGCCCAGAATGCGATTATACCAGCAAAATTTCTGTTACCACTATTGAGGCCCCGTTTGGGGATAGCAGAGGTCGTATTTCAAAAACCTAAAAGAAGCCCCTTTTGCCAAATGCGTTTGCTTCAACATAGAAAAGAATCAAGTTTATGCATTAAACTATTGCTTTGCAAAACGCGGACCAGTGAACCCTCTTTCCGTCCCATTACTCAAAAGGACGCGAGCTGGGGCAATCCGAACTTGGTGTGTCAGCATAACTTTTACATATTATATATTCATAATATATATCTTGGATGGAGTAAAAAATGTTTTACCCAAACCCCGAATATCAACTCACATGAAAATCATCTAGCAACAGTAGCAACTACAAAAACAGCTACGATATCTAACATCAATTGGATATTCACGAATATATTTCACAAATCAACTAGCTTACTATGATAGCTTGGGAAATTATATCAAGTTCATGCGATCGTGCGAACTGGATGTTCTTCGTTCCTATTTATTTCACCTCCTAAACATGAAGTCAAATTCGACTTCATTTCAAACATAACAACATAAAATAATATTATCCAGTTATTTCACAATGCCCAATCAAAAGCAGGACAAATTCTTAGTGCATTGTCCCTTCCATAAAATGTAGAACCACACACGTAGACAGTAATAGCATAACATGGGAGAGGATTACACAAGAAAATATATATATATATACATGAAAACGTCAGGCAGAACAAAACAGGTTGTGTAGTAGGACATTAAATTACTTATAAGGACTTTCAGGAGAAAGTCGACTCCGGTGGTCTCAATTCTACCTCAAGCCAGTAAGTTTCGTATTGCCCCGTTAATTTCTGAGTAGTGCATCAAATAACAAATACGTTACAAAGTACAAAGCCAATAAAATCTTTAGAATCAATATTGAGAGCGAACGCAAATTCTGTTGACGTTCACCTTCATTGGCTTCATTCTTCACCACCGAATGTTTTTTTACTAACTCTCTGATGTTAAAAGACAAAAAAAATCAACAATCAAAGCACAAGTCATTTCAATTTCTTAATGACTGCAATTAAACTGCACCGATCACTCTGGTGGAACAACTGTCGATTACAGCAGACAACAGTTGAAAGTACAGCCACAAGAGTAACCAATTAATATTTTGAGTTTGGAACGAGTAACGAGTGCCTTCTTTCTTGGAAGTGTAGTTAGTGCGTGTCGACTGACTAAATATTGGGTTGGTCTTTTGTTGGAAGTTGGAAAATTTGGTGATAACAATTATTTGAACTATATTCATGAAATTAAGTAACACACAAGTATATATGTTTAACTAGATGTCAGAATTCGTATCTTTTTGACATTCAACATTTGGCATTTATTAGGTCACATTTTAAAGAGCCATGGATATTGAGGGCACTGAAGAGCTTGATTGGGGAGACGAGAACGAGTTGGACATAATAACTGGTCCTGCGTCGGATGTGGAGCGGTATGAAAATATGGAGAGTGAGTCAACATCCAGTAGGACGACAGTGACAATTGACCCTGTTCCATCAACTTCCAAGAGCGGTAAGAGTTTTTTGTTATTAAATTCTGAAAAGGAGAGGTGAAGTGTTTGAATTTGTGATGAAAGAAAGTATTATTCAATTTTTTACCGAATGTTCTATAGGTGGGGCGTCTCAGGGAAGCGACAGAGCCCAGACCGAAAACGATGATGTTTCTGATGAAGAATCTACCGACACCGAAGAGACCATCACACAAGCAGTCGTAGCTCAACCTCCGGAAACTGAAAAATCCTTACAGGAAGTGATCAACGCCCTGGCCATTAGTCCACGTCGGGAAACTATTGAATATGTGACTGAGACTGTCACCATCCTTCAAATTCCAACCCAACGAGTGAAATTACCTGAGCTCCTGAGTTTCAGTTTAACTTTCAAAATGTCTCCATTCAAAACTGGCTCAGCGTTTAAAGAAGCAATGCGGAAGAAGCTTCAAAACTTGCATCGCCTCCTGTTTTTCGACAAGGAAGTCGATAAAACTCAAAATGTTCTGGGAAACTTGATGAACCAATCACTAGCCGATATCAGCCTGAGCTCATTAACTCCAAGATGCTCCTTCCTCAAATTTGATGTGGATGACGACACCGTGCTGATGAAGCTTGTGAAGGACACCGAACTAATCCTAACAGGAGCGAAAGACTGGTGCCCAATCGCCAAGCTTTATCTCAGCGATTGTCATCTCCAAAATATTGGGATTCGGAAGGATCTGCTGAACGAACTCGTCATTTGGAACGTGACGGGGCTGAAGAATCATGAGGCTTTCCTCAAAACTTGTCCTAATCTGAATTCCATCGCTTGGAATCGGTTTGGAATGGAGAAAATCAACATTACTGAACTAAAGAACGCCCTCAAATTTCTTTACAAGCTGTCACTAGCTAAAGCTGAAATTTTGTTCACAACAACTGAAGACAAGCGCACTGGAGACCAGTCTTATTTGAAGATTGAAGGACGTGGTTTGACCGAATTGTGCCTTGACAACTGCACCTGGCGTGAAAATTATAATGACTGGATTTCTCACATGCCACAACTCTTTCCTCATTTGGAGAAAATATATGTTTCCGGCGAAAAAGTTCACTCCATCTTGTTGCACCATATTCTTCGCGTGCCAACAATTCGCTGGATCTTTTTGTTTGATATGGCATTTGTTTGGGAAATTGTCAATGGGAAGAAAAGGGTCCTTGATGAATCCAAGCGAATATTGGAGTTTCTCAGCGCTGTATTTGATAAGAAAATTACAGATAAGAATATCTTGACATTCCTACTAAAAAAGAATAAAAAATTGAGCTCTGAGCCTAGTACATCTGCCGGAGCCGGACCATCTCGTAACCAAGACAAGTACCAATACAACGCTTCCGAATGGAGGGGGGAACTCATGCCGGCTCAACAAAAGTTTCGAAGAATGACAGAAATTGATTATGATGTTCAAGAGTACAACAAGTTTTATTCAGATTTCGATTCATTCTACTTTGCAGAGTCCAAAAAGTCCAAATAGAAATGTATAATTACCACATCATCTTAAACCCTGTATTTACTGCGGAATTAATTGAGTGATGTTGTAACTTTTTTTGTCCTTGTTAATTAGAAATGATACATCTGCTTGGTCAAATTAATTAGTAAGAAATATATTGGCTAAGGTTATTACGGCAGTTATAAATAATATAACTCGCGAAATATGTCTCATGTCTCCGTCTTGTATGTACAGAAAGGTTACTTTAGCTGTTAATCGAATCATCGCAACTTATGAAATTTGTACCCGTAGTCTCATCGTCAGTATGATGTATATTAATTAACTATCCCGGTGGTAGCACATTATCGTAGATATATATATTTTATAGTAGAAATGTTCTGGGCTGGGCGCAAATGACAAATTGTTGAAGCTAGTTTTATTAAGTTGACAAATGCTCAAAGTATTATGCCGATTCCATAAAATGTAGTTTTTTAGTAATAATTACAATGATCGGTGAATTAAATTAACTTGTTGTTGTAAGTATAATTATAATTTTAAAGGTTTATAACTGGTGTTTGAAATAAATAAGGTGACTTATCAAAACATATTTTTTGCAGAGTAGTGCTTTGTCATTTTAATCAGAATAACTTTTTATTTGTGTATGAATTGAGACAATGAACTCATCGAAATCAAGATCGCTTCTTCAGTCCGAATCGTATTCGAACCTTGTGATGGGCAGGTATTCACATAATGATCAAAAAGTCGACTGACATCGTCATCTCCCAAAGTCTCATCGTTTTCCAATGCATATTCCAACCCTTGTACTCCTCCAAAGACTACCAGCAAATGGTTGAAAGGCTGTGGTTCGAGAAGACGATAGTCTGAGCCTCGTTCCGACGTTCCCATCTTCTTGTCATAGCCTTCCTTGAACGGACACTCGGTAAAGACTTTGCTTAAACAAGAAGAGATCCTCACGGTGAAGCCCCAATAAAGCCCTGCTTCTCTGCGTGGTAGCTGCGGCGACACAACATCACCCCTCAGCTTCCCCTTTGGTTTTAGAATGTAGGTTGGAGACGGATCCTCAAACTTGACAGTGACCCGAAGACCTGGGAAGAGTTTCTTTGAAACGTGGCAGTCCCGATCCAGTCCAACGTTGACTAATGAGCCCTCCTTTGCTGATTTACTTGAAACAACCCCTTCCCTGTAGTAATGAATTAGAGATATAAAACTATTAAACATTAAATCAATATGAAATAGCAGCTAAACCCTCGATAATCGTTACCAACCTAAATGGCAAGGCGTCAGTCCTTCGCAAGTGGTGGGGAGCATCCACGGGAGCAATTAGCCCCGCATACTGCAAATCCGGATGAATAGGGAACAAGTGTTTTCGAAGATATTGTGGACATTCCAGAAACTGAAGGAGCCTCGCCATTTGCTCACATCCGATTGCCCCATGACCTCCAGTGTCATCAAAGACGATGACTTCATCCACGCGGTATATTGCTGCTGCTCTAGCTATTTGTCCAGCAAGATAAGCCTTTAAAGGGGGCGTCTGTGCGTTGTCCATTATACTTCCGGCTACTGCTATGCTAACAGTATAAGAGCGACCTTTTGCTGTTGTAACGCCGTCAACTTCATTGTTAGGGGGTTGTCCAGAGTCGTCCTTCCTTGCCTTTTTCTTGTAATTTTTAGTGTCATTGTCTTGATCATGCTGCTTCAATTTTGACTTATCAATCTCCCTCAATAGCTTCTGTTGCTTACGAAGCTTCATTTGCTTTTTAGACTCGGCCCAACTTCCACCGGCTTTTGGCACGTCGTCACTGCTGATGTCATCCCGCTTCTCCTTCTTTGTCTTTCTTGAACCAGAATCCATGTCGGGTTAATAACTGGTAATGGATAACATGTGGGCACTAAAGTCAAAGTTACCAAAGCGAAGTTTGCTCGAACTCAAGCAAGTTTGACAAAAGTTGAATTATTTTCTAACAAGATGAAACAGATTTTTTTTTATTTGCGCTTTGAATTTCGCACAGAAACAATAATTTAACTGGGCTATAAGAGATTTACTAATAGTACTCAAAATGGGGTGAAATTCTAATGACTTTACTCTCAGTAAAAAACCTAGTAGCCTTGATTCAAAAACCTCTTCCCATGATAGATCTACAAGACTACAAACGTCAGTTATGCTTTCTAATTTCAACTGTTGGCTCATTTTCGTCTTAGAATTAAAAAAAATAGTTCATGAATTCTGTGAGAATAATTGCATTTTACAGTTACATTTTATTGATGTGCAGAGAATAAAGACTTTTCAATAAGTTTATATTGTATAACAATAAGATGAAACATTATACACCAATTCATACAAAACGTAGTTAGAGCTCCCTAACCCCCAAAACGTACAAAAATTACTCAGCATTGAAATATATATATGAAATGAAGGGACGACATTGAAGCTGTAGCTGCCTGTCAAGTTCCAACCACCCAGTTGTTTTACTTCTTACCGGATTTTTTGATGCCTCCACCAGCTACACCAAAATTCGAAACAAAAATTACTATTTTTTTATAACAACGCAGCGTAAGTAATGAATGAAGTAAAAGGAAACTAATGGAAAGAAAGATAAATAATAGTTGATAGTAGTGCAATCAACTTACATAAAGGTCCCTTCTGTGCCTTAGCCTTCATAGCCTCCATTGCTTTCTGTTCCTCCTTTTGTTTTTGCTTTCGAGCTACATCGTCCTACAAAACCAGCAAAACAATTTTATCAATAACAGAACAATCATTCGATTTATCAATAAAAATCATCGTGAGATGAGATAAGTTCACCTTTTTTACAACTTACATCATCCATCTCCTTACTATCCTTCTTGGGAGCCTTCAATGGCTTCTTCTTTCCTCCTACGAGCAAAAACAAATATTCTTTAATGATTGAGTACAAACTACAATGCTCATGCTTATATTAAAATTAAGATGCATACTTAAGTATTGAAATAACTATGATACACTAACCTTCACGACCAGACATGATTTCTGATTGATTGTTGATCAATTGACCTTTACAGTTGACCGTATTCAGTATTGCTTCTCAAGGCAAACGAGTCCACTCCAAGAGCCAAGATAAGACTGAAGACCGAAGAATCTAAAATATAATATAATATTGAGTATCACATACCATAAACATTTAATCCTAAGACCACAAAAAACCAATTAAAAACGAACTATGACTAAAATCTAAGCCCAACTTACAACTTACCAAAATGTGATAATTGCGATAAGCACTAATTCGACAAAAATCAAAAATTCACAAAAAAGTGAAAGTAATAATCCGAATCCGACCAAACTCAATGCAGCAGTTCAAAGTTCCTCAAAGCAGCAGATGTTTGAATAAATGACTCATTTTCGCGCCATTTCTTTTTGCAATGATCAGAATGATGTGTTTAATCAAGCAAGTAGAGCCTGATAATCAGTCACTGATTGAAACATATTAATCTTTAACATAATTATTACATGACATTGTGACCCTGCTCTCGCCGCGCTGGCCTACCACGATCGATCTGGTTTTTGGCCTTTTCGAGTAAAAAAAGCAAAAAAATGATACTTCGCAATTTGGTACAGCTAAAATGAAATAATAATTATAATCCTGTTGAAAGCACTTGTTCATGTAATACTGAATAAATTTGAGATTGAACAATTTATTTTTTAAATACATATAATGATATGATATAAATAACAGAAAAAATCAATACTAGTACCGTTACACATTTTTATATCAATCAATTTGACGTAAATAGTAAATAGGAACCAACTGTAAACTCAACTGAGGTTAAAATTTAAACGAGGAAACACCTTCTTTAGGCTTTGGCAGCAGCCGCCTTCTTAGCCCGTTTCTCAACCCCCTTCTTCCCTTCAAACAGTAGAACTTTCTCCTGCTCGTTGAGATTCTTGTGGGTGGCTGTAATCACTCCAGTTCCGAGGGTCACCATGCCATCCCGAAGCGTGAATCTTTGTCCCTTCTCCAACACCATGGGCTTGTAGAGCTTCATCAATAGCTTAGCATCTTCTCCAGGCATCACCATATCCTTTCCAGGAATGGTGATTTGAGTAGCACAATCCCAAGTTTTGGAGAACACTTGCATTTGGCAGAGTGACGTGAATGGTTTTTGTCGTCCACCTTCCTCCTTGCTCAAAATGTAGACCTAAAATTAAGATCAAAACGACGTCAGACAACCATATAATAATTAAAGTTGTAGTGTCGCAATAATACTTCAATGTCAGTTGAAAGTTGTACCTGAGCTTCAATATTGTCATACGCCTTCATAGTTCCAGGTTTAGCAAGGATCATTCCACGTCTAATGTCATCCCTCTTGATTCCCCTCACCAGAGCCCCTAACTGATCCCCAGCCTGAGCTTCCTCCAATATTTTATGGAACATTTCAATCCCAGTCACAGTCGTCTTGACGACCTTGCTATACCCAAGAATTTCGCAATCATTGCCCTTCTTCAGGATACCCCTCTCCAATCTCCCAGTTACCACAGTTCCCCTTCCAGCAATGGAGTAAACGTTTTCCACCGGGAGCATGAACGGCTTATCCAAATCTCTCACAGGCGTTGGAATATGGGAGTCCACAGCCTTGAGCAAATTCATCACAGCCTCAATCCCAAGTTCAGGCTGCTTTCCATCCAGAGCGCAAAGAGCAGATCCTTTGATAATCGGGACGTTATCCCCATCATACCCCATTTCCGTCATCAACTCACGAATCTCCATTTCCACCAAATCCACCATCTCCGCGTCAGCTGCATCCACTTTGTTAATGAAGATGACAATGTGCTCCACCCCGATTTGCTTGGATAACAGCAAATGCTCCCGAGTTTGAGGCATGACACCATCCGTCGCGGCAACAACGAGGATGGCCCCATCCATCTGAGCTGTGCCGGTAATCATGTTCTTGATGTAGTCAGCATGACCTGGACAATCAGTGTGTGAGTAGTGACGACTGTCAGTGGCATACTCGATGTGGGCTACGTTGATAGTTATCCCACGAGCCTTTTCCTCCGGAGCGTTGTCAATTTCATCATAGCGCTTGGCAACTGCAGACTTCTTTTCGGAGAGGACCTTTGTGATGGCGGCGGTCAACGTAGTTTTACCGTGATCCACGTGCCCAATGGTTCCAACGTTGCAGTGGGGCTTGTCCCGCTGGAACACTTGCTTTTCGGCGTAGTTTCGTCCAAAACTCAAGGAAAATGGGCGGTGGCCAGTCGTCCCAGAAGTAGGAGCCACGAAGCAGAATGGTCTTAAACCTGGAGATTATTAATAAAACAATATTAAATCTGTAACCAATCATTAAAACTAACCATCAATCTATGAACAGTCAACAGTCAAGTGCCCAAGAATAAAATGGTGAATGATGTGTATTTACCTGCGAATCCAACTTTTGTGAGTATTTTAGTCGCTGCCATTTTAAAATTCAAAGGTGATAATTCAACCGACAGATAAAAAGATTAATAATTAGTCCAGTTAATTAGAAATATGTTCTTGTGGTTTAGCTGTTGTCAGTATTTCAGTTTTGTAAAACATTAGCAAAAACAAGTATTCAAGTTTTCCCGCTCTATGGTGACAAGTGAGATAAATGAAATGACATGCTTAGCTGTTTTCTGCTTTTACATGATAGACAAAGACAAAAGTTACAAATTATGATAATTTTAATTCTATTTTTTATTGCATGTCAAAATGCATTTTCCTTGCAGCTAATTTGATTTGGAACGTTTCATCTAAAACATGTTATTCTATTACTATAATGGCAAATTCAAAGAATTTCGCTTCATTCTTGGAACAGGCTTAGATTTAGGACGACGCTTCAGATTATTCCCTGCATGGGCTTCGCTATCCACATCATAATTTATATCAGGACTAATGGTTGATAAAAGATTTGGTCCTCCAGGAGGAAGGCTGTAGTCATCATCGAAGTAAAATGTGGTCACTGGCAAATTATTGACGTCATCGTTTAAAAGATTTATTTCGGGATGATTGGTGTTGGTGTCTGGCATCAGAGTTGTTTCTGTTGGATTTTGGTAGGCAAAGGTTGACTCTGTGACTTCTGGTTCTGGTGGGACAGCCGTAGCCGAGGTAATTGTAACCGGGACATTAGCATCCTCATCTTGAGCATTTACTTGCTCCGTCTCCGTCAAATATATTTCACTTGTTGGATTGATTTCCGTATATTTTGCATTGACGTTAACTTTATCTTTGTTCAAGATGAAAACGTCTTGGTCACGATCATTTATATTGGATTTGGTGTAATCCGTGACCCCCAAAGTACTTGCACCAATTTCCTCAGTAAAATCTAAGGTTGTAGCAGCAGTAGCAGTACTCGTCATTATTGATGTTTTATCTTCAGGTTCGGACCAATTTCTTTGGACAAAAGATGGCTGAGGCGCTTCTATGAAATCTTCAGGATTGCTTCCTTGAGCAAGCGTATCCTCAGTCCAGTTTACCTTCGTGGCTACCTGAGGCTGTGGTACTTTATCTTCATCAGAACTGTTTATTACTTGGGCAATCGGAGGCTGTGCCACTGTTAATACTGAATCTGTATCCTCACTCCAGTTCAACTGAACAGGCGAAGGCTGCGTTACATTATCTAATGGTGACTCGTTTACTTGGGCGAAAGAAAGTTCTGGCACTTTATCTTCAGTCCAATTTACCTGAACTGGCCATGATTGGGGTAATTTATCTTCAGACTGTTCATATTCTGCTGTAGAAGGAGAAGAAGTAATCGTAATTTCACTGTCGTTTACCTTCACCGGCTCTACAATACTAGAATCTTCTTTAACTAATTCCTTCGATGAGGAATTCTGGGATGCGGGAGCCATATCAAGCTCACTCTCGTGTCCCCTGGGAATGTAACTCTCTTCTTCTTTGTTCAATGTGGGAGCTTGACTTTCAACATTGGATTCGGATTCGCCTAATGTGTCACTTTTCTGGGCTCCAACTTGACCTTGACCTTGGCCTTCTTGGCCCAATAAATTTCTCTGGTTTTCAAATGGGTTTTCTTTGTCAATCCCATCTGTCTTTGGTGCTGGTTGCTGCGTGGTGTCAAGTAAAAAATCATTGGGGTCGAGGGGCATATTTTCATCTTGGAGTTGACCTCCTATGTCAATGTTAGGTAGGGAAGATATGTCATTGTCAAGGGAACTTCCATATCTGTCGCTGTAAAATTATAAAAAAATATTAATTCATTTATCTTTTCCAACAGAAATATGCAGTCCTGCAGTAAATGGATAAATGTACATACCTCAAATCTATATGAAATGCTTCATAAAGACGAAGAGTAGACAAAGGGTTGTTCTTATCTAGTGAGGCAGCAAACCCAAGGATTTTTTGCAAAACTATCATATGCCCAGAGCCAGGAAATTCGCTTGGATCATCAAACATTATAAAACGCCAACCACTTTCACGCTTAGGTCTTCTATATAAAACTTGGTAATCTGTCTGATAGCCTGATTGAATATCGCTGAGACTACTGCGAGTGATATACTTTTTATACACTGTTGAATCCTTTGTTGTTTGCTGAACAAGGAGGTTTGTGGTGTCCATTAATACTCCATCTATAATTTGGAAACCGGGCGGTAACTGGAAGTCTGCTTCAATCATTTCGCTGATAGGAGCAGCGTTTGAGTTTGGGGATGCATCAGAATCAGGGTAACCACTGCTAGGGGATTCGGGGAGCTTAAATATTTCTTCGTTATCCGAGTTGACGTTGCCAAAATGAGCCAAAATACTTAGGCTTACTACCCACAAATACATTTTAATTGTGTTGGATTGGAAATGTTAGTTCAAGCTTTGTTTGTATATATAGTCAATTTGTCAATTGAACATAACAAGGAATGAAAAGTTGATTATAATATGAGTGAGTTTAGCCCTGATGCGTCGCCTAGGATGATTGACCTCTGCAGGTTACGTTCCTAGTAAAAAAAATAATAGGGCATAGCTTTGTGTTGCTGGTCTTTTCTGAGAATGTAATAAGTATTTCCTAGTTTACCAAACGGAACAATAGATCGTCATAAATAAAATGCGAGTAAATTCTCATAGTTGCATTAGCTCATCATACCTAAATACATCATAGAAACACTTGTGGATACATAATATCAGATATCTTCCCGTGAACCGTGAGCGTTAATTTTCATATTATTATGTACACCTTATCATATTTAGTGCTTCATTTAGTGCGTATTCACCAAGAAGCTTCTAAATAAAAAGTACAGCCATGAAGTCGCGGATACTTCATGAAGTCATGTATCCGTGACTTCATGGTTGTAGTTTTTATTTACAAGCTTCTTGCTTCCACCTGTTGGAAGATGACTCATGACTTTTATAACGTTGAAAGTTTGGAGTGCGTAACAGATTGATAAGTATTTCCACTGGAAATGTAAAGGAAGTGCAGAGAAACTGCATTCAGTGACGGATATATCTCAAGATAAACATTTTTTATTCATTCATATCATCACTTGCTCTTTGCGGAATTATCATTTACACTAAATAACTTCCAAGTGCTAGCAACTATGATTTTTTTATGTCGTCACGATGCCATTTATATTGAAGTAGATTATGGACATTTTACAAAGCAGAGCATTATTGACTTGATATTTTGCATGTACCATCATCACACTTATACATACATACATCATCACAATCCATGTATATGCGAGCGTGAGAATAGTTTTACCAAAAGCTGATGCAGTAATAACGAGAAAGCTCGTAAATGCAAGTAGTTTTATAGCTACATAGAATGGAAGAAAAGGTCAATATTTAATAGTTGGAGTCTGGAGTCTCATATTATACTAATTTTATCCTAACTTCGCAATGATTATCAATATCGTCTCAGAGAAGAGAAGTCAGTTTTTATATGCCTAAACGTTTTCCATAGCGTAGGGAACGATACGCAATGCTTGTAATAACATATTGATACTGCTTCTCTCTCACGCTCTCTTGCTGGTTTGGTTTGGTAGGGTATCTTTCCATGGTATCCATGCGTATTCCAGATATGAATATGTACCTTATATGAGTTGTATATATAGTATATACTCCAGTCTTTCCGTTATAGCTGGCCCCGGCCGGCCAGGCAAGTGTATATCTGTCTCCCTTCTCGCTTTGAGTTTGAGTATGTGTTTTGCCTTGCCTTGTTGATGCAATGTTTTTCATCATAATCATAAGTAAGTTCTACCAACACCATGTGTTCGCCTGCAGCTCCGTAATGTTATTTCACCAAAACAATCTCCTTTCTCAAAACTTTGGACGGGAGTGTGGACTCCACCGTGGAGTGCAGTTTCTTCATTAAAAATTAGTAGTATTTGAAACTTTGGCCTTTCAGTTAGTTTGTGAGTTAACCAATTAGAAATGTAACATTTGTCAAACCTCCTCCGTCACCGTCAAGTTCACAGCAATGTGAAACCATTTATTTGTGAGATTTCTGAAAGTATTGTATCTGAGAACTTAAAAGTCACACATTCGAATACATTTCTTGAAATGTCAAGTGTGCAACAAGGCATATTACTCCGCTGCTAGTTTGTCATCTCATGCCTTTTCACATAGGCTTGATAAGTGGTGTTTTTGTGTTTTCTGTGATAAGGAATTCCCTCTAAAATATCGGCTTATGGAACATATTCGAGAAAAAAACATTTTTTGCCAGTTCTATGATAAAGAGTTGAGTGAAAGTGAAAGAGGAAGCAACGATAACTAAAAATCTTGAATGAGGTTGCTCACATTAAGTAAGTATTTTGCAAATAAATTCCACTTAAATAAAACTGTAATTTTTATTTTTTGCGGATGAAATGTTAGTCATTTGGGTTGTTTTATCAAAATATCATCGCAATGATGATGATGATGATGATAGATGATAATGATAGTATATGATTCAATTCTTTATCTGTTGAAAAAATATCTCAGAAATAATTTGAATACTTTTAAAATTTGTTTTCATAAGTCGCTTGAGTAAATCTAAAATTCGGCTAAAGTTCAATACTACCTTCCAGGGCAAAGGTCAGATTAGCACACCTTGATAGTTTCGTCTCATTTAAGAACAGATTTCACATTTTTTCACATAAAGTCATAATAAAGTGGGTCAAGTTAAAGCTGTATCTACTTCAAGCATATCATAATTATAGTTCAACTTGAGATTGACCTTCCGTCAAACTGGTCAAACCGTCAAAAGTAAAGAAGCTTAGAGTAATAAGGGCTTTGCATTAAATGACCATAACCATTAGTCCCATAGCCATATTACCAAAAGGTTTAAAAAGTTGTGCGTGGAGTGAAGTATAGTTCAGAAATTACCCATTGTTCCAGCCCTCAAAAAGGTCTTATTTGAGGCTTTATCATTAATAATACTATAAAGCTGTGAGCATAAAATAAACACAAGGGGCAATTTCTTTCTCATCTTCCAGACGTATGATTTCTTTGATTTAATTTTATATGATAAATGAAAGTTTGCTTGTATGAATGAGGTTCAAAAATCAATGCAGTTTTGAACGAGAGGTTTTGGTTTTTGAACTTGAATAAACTTCAAACATTACGTACTGGTATTTATGTAGATGGATCAAATGCAAACATGTTCACCAAGGTTCTGAACCAAATGAACTTCCAATATCTTCACATATTCATGACACCCGAAACGGTACATGTTATATCCTATCTCGTAAATACACAAAATAATATTTCCCTTATCATTCTTGCATTTTGCATTACCAGATTAGATATCAAGTAGAAGGTTATGTAATTACATACATTCAATTTTCCTTTACAATGTTTGATTTGATATGAACAGTTGACAGTAGAGAACGCCGATCAAACCTGCAATGTCCGATGACTTGACTCACCGAGACTTAATGAGCCAACTCATGAATCTTTCATGAGTCATGTCATGGAACTGGAACATGGCATGGTAATTAAAAAAATAACAGTTGGACAATTGTTTGAAATGGGGAGTCCAACTAATTACGAAAAGCCAACAAAAAGAAAAATAGGTTACACGTAAATAAATTGGGTAAAAGATTAATGTTTCCATTTCTTCAGATAGCCAGACTTGAGAAAGCCCAGTAAAATGGTTATTCGTATGCTTATGTAATAAACCTTATGAGAAAACAACAGTGCGTGCGGTATGTATAACAGTTATGGTAATATTATAAAAGTGATCATAGTGTCATATTGTCTCACCATATATCCCTTTCTTTTCCTACTCACATTCGTGTTACTTAAAACCAGTCAAGAAAAGAGCAGGAGACAGAGACACCAGACAGACACCCACTTATGCATACATGCATTTCACCCAGATAGAGGTAGTAGGTATGTCATAATGTTCTGAAGGGCAAAACCACTACTATAAATATAACCACTTTTTGACTTTTATACATATTATGCATAATATTATCTTGTATAATATACGCACGTTTGCAAGAGCAAGGACAAAAGTGGAAGGGGAGAATTTTGTGTGCTGGACATGCAGCTCAACAGCTCTCTCTTTTGTCTTTTTGTCTGTCTCTTCACTCCACTCTCTATCCTATTTTTAACTAGTATTTCAGTCAGTCAGTACGAGTACAGCCACAATCAAGTTGCATGTAGAATAGAAATATTACTAAAAGTAAACTAGTAGCTTTTCAGTAAGCTCTATAAGATGATCATTTTACTTCTAGTTCTATAGTACCTATTTATTATCAATATGAAATTACCCTGACCTCCGCTTTTTATTATAATGATTTTCAAACAGATTTTATGAAAGAGAGACACCACTAATATTCCTGACACTGGCACTCATCGTATCGGGTCATCGTGCTCATCATGCGTCTCAGAAAAAAGTCAGCAACAGCTCCACAGGAGGATAAGCCTGAAAATGAAAAGCGCAAGTCAAGGGTACCTCATAAAAATGGTTCTAGTTCGGTCCCCGTCAAAGAAAAAAATGAGAAGAAAAAGACTGAGAAAATGAATCTCCGTTCCAAGTCACAGAATGGTTCCACTTCCAAAACACAAACGGGGTCTGAAGTGAGAAGTGACGTGCCAACTGCTAATAGTGATGTGGAACAACCTCAAGCCTCTGGAAGTGGTGTGAGGACTTCTATCTCTCTAGATGTTATGAAGATTGAGCCTCCATCCCCTCCACATCATTTTGAGGACAATGAATTTTCATTACCTCCTGGAGATCCTGGAGAAAATATTTTTCCTCGCTCTATAGCTACTTTGAAGGCTGAGTCCACCGATCAGCCCACCCGTGTTCGTGTCCTCCCTCCCATCGAAAGGATGACGACAAGGAAAATGTCTCTTACCATCATAAAAACTGACGCAGATCTTCCCCCTCCTCCTTCAACTAGACGAAGCATTCGCTTGGTGTCTAAAGCTGAACAGGGGCCGGAGCTTGTTCCCAATCCAGCATTTTCGCTTCACAAAGGGACTAAAAAGGTGGAACTAAAACATAACGTCAAGGTCAAATCGCCCCCCTCTAGCTCCAGTGCTCGACCTTCAACTTCAACAGCACCTGCTACGGTTGCAGCTACGGTTGCAAGATCTGATCTTCTTGCTCTCAGAAAAACTCGGAAGAGTGTCGCTGTTGCTGGTGGTGGTTTGTCACAATCAGCTCCTTTAAATTTACAACCTTCCCTATCTCCACGAGGTGGCACAATCCCAGAAGAAAGAGAGAAGAGTCTACCTAATAATCCCCAGAGGTTCCAAATAATGAACGAAGAAATGTCAAGAGCGGTCAGCACAGTGTTCGGAAAGGCCGTCCGAGTCCGAAGCTCACAATCACAATCAGATTCCTCTTCTAATTTTATAGCTGCTAAACGCTCATCACTCCGACTAACAACAACTTCAAAGACTGCTGCGGATAAGACTGAACAATCGACAATCAAAGCGAAAAAAGTTAAATTGGACATTCCTCCTCCGGCTGATGCTGATGTTGTTGAACCACCCTCTTCATCATTAACATTACGGCGATCAGTACGAGGTTTGTTGGCAATTTAATCCTCATAATTTTAAATAAGTAAAAAAATTCCTAATTGAACATGATAATGTTGATGATGATGATGTTGTGTTAATGAATTTCAGAAAAGCCGGTGTCAGATGTCAACAGTCGTCCCTCAACCTCAACCAGACCAAGTTTTAAGACTGCAACTGTAGCTGCGGTTATCAAGAGGGATAAACCAAGCGTCAAACAGTACGTTCCCAGACCAAGTCGAAGCCGAAGTGTCAAAATAGAAATTATAAGTGAACGCCAGTCTTCCCCATCTGAGATTGTAGAAAATCATGAGACTGAGATTAAAGCAAAGGACGCTGAAGCGGAGGGAACTCATGAGACTGAAACAAACGGTGGAGGCAGTGGAGCTGTGGAATATCAAGAGACTGGGAGTGAAGGAGAAGTGGAAGAAGATCAAATGTTAATTTTAAATCATGATCAGAGTTGGAGGGCTACTGGCACTGTGGAAGAAGAAATAGTAGTTCCATCTTCTTCAGAACGCCAGGAGAATGGAAATGGAACAGCTGCTGATGTTGGGGAGGATGATGAGATCTCCGTTTTGTATCATAGGGATGTGATTGCGGAACCCTTTGGTACTGCAGATATGGAAGAAGAAGTTGAAGTTTCTCCACCTTCTGATGATCGCGAGGAGCATCAGGAAAATGAGATTAATGAAGAAGTGGAAGGAGAGGAGGTCGCCCTTCCAGATATAAACATGAAGATTGAGAGAGTCTCACCAATTTCTGAACTCGTGCAATGTCAGGAGAATGAGACAAATGGCGAAGTAGAAGAGGATGATGATGACGATGAGCTCTCCGTTTTGTTTCAAAAAGACGTGAATATGGAGACAGAGTCCTCCGATGGAATAAATGTAGAAAAAGAATCTCCACCAACTCCACCTGAAGAGGAAGAAGAGCAGAAGGATACAAATAGGGAAGCGAGTAAGGAGGAAGAGGAGGAGGTGGCCACCGTTTTAGATCGGAATGTTGAACCCTCGTTAAAAGATGGAAGCGTTTGTCCACCTTCTGAATTCGAGAAAGTTCATGGTGAATCGGCTGAAGATGAGGATGAGGAACCGACCACTTTATTAAAATATCGATTAGTAACTGCCAAAACTGTTAATCGCATCTCAAAGATTGAAAGTAACTCCTCAACCTCCCACCTCGAGGAAGGTCTAGAGGAAAATGAGGATGATGTTTCGACTGAGACATCCTCCACCGATGAAGCTGAGGTGATCGCTGATGAGCAACCCCCCACTGAAAATCAAGAGCAGGCTATTGAGGCTGAGGTGCAGAAAGACGAGGAACCTGAACCTGATGAGCGACTCTCACCTGAAATTCAAGAGCAGGGTATTGAGGCTGAGGTGCAGAAAGACGAGGAACCTGAACCTGCTGAGGAACCTAAACCACCTTCAGCTATGGAGGAGGAGCCACCACCACCTCCACCAGAAGCGATTGAGATGGAAGAAGTTGAAGATCAAATCATTTATTTGACTAAGGAGGAGGAAAAATCTTATTTTGAGAACGAAGCAAGGGTTTTCCGGAAGGTAGTTGAGGGTAAGTATATGCACATATGTATTTAACAATATTCCTCTCAACACTTTCTATCCAATTCACGTTTACCCTGTGATACTCATACATTTTTTGTTGTGAATTCACAGATGAGGAACAAATTTACAGGTCTACCACTACCACTACTCAAGAGAATCCTCCAGAAACGGTTGCAGGAACTGGCAGCAATACAAAGAGAACAAGAATTTCAATCAGAAAAGCAATCAAGACGATTCGGAAGCCTTTGAAACCAAAACCAATGATGAAGCCACTCAGAAAGTTCAAACGTAGTATGGACAGACTCTAAAACAGAATTTGATGGATAGCAAAAGCATTTTTCCATGAAAATTATAATTGAAAAAAAAAATTAAACTATTTTCCCACATTACAGAGATCTCTGCTCCTGCTCCAGCTAAACCTAAAGACGCTCCTGTACCCTTGCCTGCACCGGAACCTGTTAATGGTGTACCAATGCCTACGTTCAATGGTGAAGAGGAGCATGATGAGAATGGCTATTGCATTCCGCACTACACTAACGAGGAAAAGAAGCGGCTTTATGGGGTACGTTTCAGTTGATAATAATTATTTCCTCCGTTAAACGCCAGAGAGGTTGAGATGTTAGTAATAATAAAAAAATGTTTTTTTATCTACAGGACAAGCAGTTCGTCGTGGACGTCAAAGATGTTAATGGGGACCTATCTAAAATGTGCATCTGGCAAATTCTCGAGTCTCAAATGTGCCTCCGTAAATACTCACCAATCAATTTTTTACATCAACAGTTCCACTACAGTTCACCTCAGGTTAGTTCTGTTGTTTTTTTAACAGAAATTCAAAGCAAATCTTGTAACTGCAATTTTAAAGCCAATATTATTATTTCTACAGCGCTGGTTTTTCTTTGAAGAGGACTTTCGAAGTGAGGAATTCTATAAACGGTTTCAACCAATTGTCGCTCACGTTGCAAAAACTGAGGTTTTTTTCGCCCAGGGATGGGAAATGGAAGAATGCTCTGTTCAATTGCCATACGGTGACAGAAATGACTTTTACTGGATGACTAAGTAACTACATCAATTATTTTTTACATTATTAAAAGTAATTCAAGAATTTGTGCCTACAAATATTTCATGCAGGAACTCTTTTTTTTACAGAAATATCGGGCAAATATACAAGACTGAATATTTGAGACAAGATCTGATGAAAAGTATGCCTTTGATGATACTCCAAATATTTAATAAGGTCGTCATTGAGCATTTACTTGTGCACGTGGAAAGGAACCCGGAAATACTCGGTAAGCCGAGGCCAAGCAAGCAAAAATGATCTAAAACTAATTGGTTTAAAAAGTGTATTTAAATCCTGTATTTTTTGTTAAAAATTTTCATTGTGACTTTCACAAGAGGCCAGTTTAATTTCGTACACTCAAGCTTGGAACGTAATTCGACCTGCGATTGATCAAGTACTCGCTGAAGCAGAAAGCAGCAAAAATTTTCCCTTCAATGAGGCAACTATTGTAAGGATTCTTTTGTGTTATTAACTATACAGATAAACATAGGTGGTATAATGTAGAAGATCATTCTTATGAAATATTTTGGTTGCATTTTTTTTTGCTAGAAACTACTCAAGGCTTTTCCTGGAATGCGGTATGCTCCTACGCAAGCAACAACGAAAACTTGCTCAGTCTGTTGTTCAACTCACCAAAGGAAGCCGACTGTGAAAGTCTTTTTCCTTGCTAAAACCGTATGTGGACCCCAGCCATATAATCCACGGACTCTGGTCCAACTTCCGGAACCGGAAGTACCGATTCCACACCAGGTAGAATATGGAATGAAATGATTATTGAAATTATTGAATTATGGTATTATTATGTTAGTTGTTTTTTTCATTTCGGGGTTTACAGGCGGTGTATTGGTGTGAAGAATGTGCAAAAGCTGCCAAGATTTACCATAAACTGGCCCATTTTTTGTACACTTTGAGTCGCATAGTGAGACAAAATGCGGTGAAGGACTTGGCTACCTTGAAGCCTAATGGTGTAAAAGTTACTGACAAGTTCCTGTTGTGGGCGCACGATATTGACGTTAATTGGCGATATACGGTATGCCGTTTTAATATGATTCATCCACTTTTTTTAAATGTGAAGGAATTCAATTTAACAGGACATGGGACGATTTCTTAGTTTTAATTATTTGAATGTTTTTTTATATCATTACAGCAATTCCTTCATCTGCAACTTAGCATTGCTGAAGTCCAAGCTGAATTTAGTAATAAGTGAATAGAATCTCACTATAATTCATCTGTAATGTTAGTTTATGTGAATTTACGATCCACATAAAAGAGTTTCTATTTAATTACAATTTTATTAATTTTTCTATAAAAAGCGAACTGACAATGATTCGAAATATATTATTGTTTTGATTAATAAAAATTGAATTTGAACAAATAAGGGGATTATATTTTGTGTTAATGCTCAGTATGAATTTTGAAGCAAGGAAATGAATAGGTACATGAATTCAAATCATTGGCTTGCCAAATTATATATATATTATATCTTCGTAGCTTGAGTATTCTTCTTCATTTACCCCTTTTGGCATAGGATTTGAGTAAATTGGTTTAGAATATATATATTTACCTTTGGATTTAAACTTAACAAGGAAAATCATATTGATTGTTGAGATGGACATTGAAGATCCCAAAAGCACTGAAATCAGGATCATTTAGTTTGATTTGATAAGTTGTTCCGTGTTTGTTGTTTGTCGAAATGCTTATTAAGAAGATGAACAAAAATGTCATTATGGAGCAACTATCTCAGTATTTGATATTTTACTTGCATTATGTGAATGAATCATGAAGATGTATAAAAATAGTCAATTTGGGAAGACGTACGTGATACCTAATTAATATTTACTGAAGTGTCTCTATAAGCATCATACCGTGTCATGTTCACAAATTTGCAAGCATACTTGATATAGTATAAAATAACTAATTTCATCTCATTAAATCTATTTTTCCTGATTGGATTGTACCTCTGCAAGATTTTTATTAATGAGTAAACATTTTAACAAGGAAAACTTAAGGAAGACGAATTATGAAAACAAACATATTCTGCGCGTGATTTTAGAGAAAGAGATGTGTCAATGCGTAAGGAAAATGAGCAATGCAATGTATATTTAGATTTTAATAACATAGCAATAGGATAGAAAAATGCAATATATTATGTTCTATCCTAAAATAAACAATTAAACATCCTTATTGTCTTGTTAAGATTTCAGGTTTTTTTGCTGATTTGTATCATTGTATCTTCCTTAAAATCATTCATGTCATTTGAAGTTGTTTAGCAATTCAAAATTTGTAATTCATGATTGCTGATTGTTACTGTTATATATAAAAAATTATTTGGTTTCAAAATGGTAGCAATACGTCAAAAACGCCACAAAGGCTGATTTTGTTTGTAGTAGTGAGTCATTTAAAACACAAAGCCAAAAATTTAATGTTACCAAGAATCCATTTCGCAAGCTTTAATAATCAAGTTTTGTTCATTGCATCTCAATGCGCCCCAATTTTGGCAGTGCTTGCTGAATGTATGTAAACGAAGTTGTTTGACATGTAGGAACTTAAAATTGTTGTAGAAGAGATGCATGATCAATAAATTCGGTTACCCTTGACGACATTTTTGTAACAACATTTATAACAGTTTTCGAAGTAACGAGCTTTCGAAGATAACACGGCCTTCATCATCAGGACAAAGAGAAAAATAGAAAAAAAATGCTCGCTATATTGACTGAACTGATACTGATGTATCATGATCAAAGCAAAAAGATACTAGCTTCAAATTCTAGTTGAAGAGACATGCAATCTTATCAACTTAAGGTTAAATAAGTACATCATCCGGAAGGGACTGGGGCACATCCGAGATAAGCCCGCATATCATAGTTGACTTTTCTAGTAATTAGCTTTGGAACGGTATTAATTTAAAAAGCTGGACACCAACACTCTTTAAAATTAAGGTATGGACCGCATGTTGGTAAAAGGGATATGGATCAATGGAAGGGATACCAAGAACCTCAAATAATATATAGATAAGGGTGACATAGGCCAGCTAAACATAGAAGTAAAAACCTTCCATTTAGTTTCACTACAATGGGCTTCCCATACAGAAAATATCCTATATCTTTGTGCTTTGATAAAAGCCGAAGCAAACTGCCTCATTTTAACAAAAAATATTGTTTGATGCTAACAAAAATCCAAAGAAGGTAGACTGACTAATCATGAATCAGCAGAGATAATCATTGCTGGGTTGAAATAGATTCAAAACCAGAGTTTATAAAAAGTCAGTTTGGGTGTGATTTCCTAATGCATTTTAAACTTTATTGAAAGGTCAAAGCTTCGGCATGAAAGTTTAGAAAAAATGTATCATGGACTGTTAATTTAATGTATTTGAATTTATTGATGATAATTAGGTATTTGTTTTCTAACATTCAAATCACCGATTTCATTCATTTTTGACATTATACAAAAGGTTTGGTTCAATTCAAGTCCCCTTTTTGCCTTTGCCAGCATTCACCTATTTTTCCATTGCCAAAATTTCATGTCTTGTTGGCACTTGCTTGAAGCGAATATTGCCCAGTCTTGTAAGAGTGGATGCGATTGCAGATTAGTCTTTGAGTATGACCAAACCTATCGATTAGCGTTCTGGAGTTATCACGCACAGACGGAACGACAGACGGCAAAAATAACTTAAAATATCAATCAAATATGATCTTAATTACAAAATATACAGAACGCAGAGCATAAAGAAAGAGGAAAGACAAAGAAAATATCCCGTGTGAAACCGTTTACAAAGCGAATGCATTGCATAGTGAGATAGCAGGTTGATGCGGTTACTTCTAACACAAAAACTTGATTGTATGGCTTGTTGGCAAATTAAAAATTTCGGGCATGTTGGCAAAGTCGAAAAAAGGGCTTGAATCAAACCTTTTGAACAATGGCAAAAGAACGAATTCATCGATTTGAATGTTGGCAAAGAAATATTTAATCCTCATCAAATACATTTTATTTGCAACAGTCAAATTATGTACATGTCGTAGGTGCAAAATCCACTCTTGGAAGCGTCTTCTTGAACGTTTACATAAACTATGGAACGAGCATAAGATAATATACTACCACGTTTTCTTTAATTCTTCCGTTGTATTGGATGTTCGTAGCGTATTATTTTCTGAATGGCTTTTGATTTTCCGTAACTTATTATTACATTTACTTTGTTGCTTTCTAATGGCAAACCTGGAATCAATCTTATCAGTCAAAGCAAAGATTAACATGTACAAATGGACCATATTAACGAAGATTCTTTGTATTTCTCAATACTCTCAACAGTATGTGTGTTAACCTATACTAACCTAACCTGTTTAACCGTGCTAATTTACTTCAATGTAAAGCAGCCAACTCAGATATGGATACTCGTACCCAAAAATCATGCAAATGAAACCACGGGAAAAGACGTATTTCTATACTAATTTTCTTGCCAACATGCATTACTTTGGATTGATACGAATATTCAAATTTGCCGTCTTCATAAAGTTTGAAACTTTTATAATGTTGGCAAATTTGCCAACTCAGAAAATTGCTTCGTTGCCAACACGCCAGACCACGAAAAACTTACAATTTCATAAGGGTTATAGCAAAAAGTTACAGTTATTAGATATTATTAAAGATATTATTGTGAAGATTTCAGTATGCTTTACAGAACGTTATGCTGCATCCAGAATAATGCATATATGTATGACCTTATGAAAGATTTAAGTTATTAGTCCGACTCTCGACAACATTTATGAAGCTTTCATAATATGTATAGGCTGCTTAAATGCAACATTTTTTCGGTAGAATTTGTATTATAAACATATTTGTCATTAAAAATAATAGATATGAAGTTACTAGCTGCTTTCTACAAAAAACATGAATTAGAAATAACTAACGCAAGCATGACAGCATTTAAGAAAACGGCAAAATTTCAATTTGTACAGCCTTGACCTTGATAGGTGTTAACATTTCATTCACAAAAATAGTTTTAGAGGGAAAGGTTTGCAAAAACAAAAACACCAAAAGGAATATATGAATGAGCAATGAATCCCTTGCAATATAATGATCTCCCCATCTTACAAGGGCAGAATGAGGAAGGAAAATAAAATATTAAATTAAAGATTCTATTCTAAGGATCTATAGCGTTCTAATGTAGCAACGTATAAAATCCAATCTAAAATTATTTAGACGAACGATTCATTCATATATAAAAGCTGCTCGACATTGATATTCCAGTACACACAATTTTCATTCAAGCTATCAACAAAGTATCACATTAATTTTTCTAGCAGATTTAGTCAAGCAAAACCAAATCAAAGTCATCATGGAAACATCAAAGTTCGGACGCATTTTCATTGAAAAGAAGACTAGCACGGGTGGAAGCGAACTGGTTTTGCTGCCATCCGTTAGATTTTCAAACCATGACCACAAATGGTACGACTCAAACGGCAAGATCCATCCCGAATTTGAAAAACGGTTCGGGCAAAAATTTTCAATCCAATTTAAAATTGACCAACATGATAAAAACGGGGTCCTGGTTCCATTTGAAGGAAACATTAAAATGTTTTACTCAGTTGGTGAACTAGCACCTCAAGATTTTGAAGGGATTTCTGCCGCGGAAAAAGAAGACCTTGAATTAGTACAACGCTACAACTTGGTCCCCAAAGACGTCACAGTTGAGATAGTTCGACGACGTTATGAAGCCGCTGGATTTTTGGTTGCATCATTCCCCGGTGTCAAATTGAGAGACTGCCCAATACAGAGGCTATATCACTTGACATTCTACACGTTTGATGACTACTTGGAAAAATTGCCGGAGGAAATTGATTACAATTATTTCAAAACATTCCTCAGATTCGTCTTTGACATAATGGACGGGAAAAAAGTAGATTTGGGACCGAATAACCCAGATGTTAAAAATGTTGCTGAGACATTATTAAATTATGCAAAATATATTCAACACTTTCATAATGAGCTATCAAAAGCGGAAGGGGATACTGGAAGGGGTCAATGGGTCAGAGAAACTTATAAGGAGTACGTTCAAGGGATTTGCCTTGAGAATTCTGCAGAATGGAAGGTCCAACGAAAGGGCGTTTTTGACAGGGTGCAAAAGGACCTTCGATTGGTGGGCTCGGGAGCGTATCTTTTCCAGGAGTTGACTTTGTTTGATGCAAATATTCAAGTCAAGCCGGAGATTCGTAATACCTCCCTTTTCAAATGGTATTGTATGCTGTATGCTCAGCACACTTGTTGGGTCAATGATGTGATGTCGTATTACAAAGAGGTGGCAGGAGGATATGCTGGTGCTGGATGTAACAAAGTTCATTTGTTGCATTACACGAATGGTTTGTCACTCAAGGACGCGATGCAAAAGGTCGTGGATAAATCAAACGAGCTCTGCAAACGCTGCGTGGAGGATGGCAAGCTGCTACAAAAATTGTACAAGGAGGATGAAGATGTCCAACGGTTTGTTAGCAAAACCAAAGATATTGTTTATGGGCATGTTCAGTGGGTAACCTTTTCTCATAGATTTCACAAAGATTTGATATTTGATTGTGTATTAGATGATGAAAGTACATAGAAAATTGTATAATATATGGGCTGAAGGTAGTCGTTTAAAAATATACTTGATTTAAAAACACACTTAGTTTTGGTCAAATTTTAAATTGGCAATCCTGTAATATATTTAAAGTAGTGTAAAATAAATAAAAATCAACAAAATTCCAAGTTTACTTCGACATTTATTTACATTTGCTCCATTTTTAGTATAAAAACCGCAACGCTTTCTCAGCAATCAAACTGGAATTTCAGACTTGTAAAAAAACAGAAAATCAACAGAAACTTTTGTAAATTTTACAGCAAAACTGTTTTTCGATTTCATTTGGAATGGCGCAGGCATTATTTACGTAATTATTTTCCAATGTTTCCGATACGATGGATACGAGGAAGGACGCTTGTTCTACATTTGCATATACATAGTGACAAAGTTTCAATATCTTGGACTTGTACTCATTTAAATACTTTTATTTTGCCATCCTTGGTTTTTTGCCGTTCGCAATCATGTTTACAACCTTCTTTCTAATATTCCTTTATTGGAAAACGCATCTCGCTGAATCCATCACGGCTGCGGTAAATAAATGCAGAATTTTATTTTTATTATTATTATTAAAAAATATTTTTAGGTCATCATTTTTAACGATGATTTTTTTTCAATTTTAAGGAGGAAGAAAATGTCGAGGAGGTAATTCCATTGCAAAGATTGGATGAGGATACTCAGCTTGAAAAAGCATCTTATATTGACAATCAGCATTGATTGTCTGATGATAAGCTAGAGAATTATCAAAAAATATTTTTTGTTGTTTTTAGATGAAGTTTATATGTGACATGGTATATAATGATCCTACCAAAATCCAACTTGCAAGCTTGGTGACAATTAGTAAGAGTTTACTGCTGGCTGTAAGTTTATTCATGTGTTTGCCACTCGTTTATTTTTTGCAGAGATAGTAATGATGTGGGATTAAAGAACGGTAGAGGACCATTCTATATTCCCTGGAAGAGGTATATGTATATTTATGCTATATATGTATAATTACGGGCTTTGACTCAGTAAGAATCAATGCTACTCGCTGGTCTGTAATGTAATGAAGGAAGGACATTATGGAAATTAGGTAAAAGTAAAGTAACCAAGGTGGGTATTGAACACTACATCTTCCAATTACGCATCGGATGCTCTACCACTTGAGCTACCTGGTTTACTACTTATCCTTTCCACAATGATATAATAATCACTTATGAATCAAGATGATGGAGCAATATTGGACCCTGCATGAGTATGGCTTTCTTTTTTTTAAAAATTCATACATACTTCACCATAGCTCCAGCCAACTATTGAATACCTCGTTTGAAATGATATGAATGTTAATAATTTCACACTTTTAAATTTTGATTCAATGAAGTGAATTTACTAGAATCTGAAAACTAGCGTCTTTTGACGTTAATTTCTTTTCGATCCCCACCCAGCCAGTGCAGTGGTGTCGGGATAGAAACTTTGCCGTACCAGGTTTCCATTTTTGGTTTGTTAATTTTACTTCTCTTTTACTTCGTTTAAAATTAATTCTTTTTTCTTTCTAAGTAAACAGTGTACGGTACTTGTTACAACTGCAAATTCAAACTAACAATGTGGAATATGAATAATATTCATATTGCTGGTTATAAAGTGTTTTTGGTATTCTATATTTTATGTGTCAGTGCTGACAGTCAGGGATCAGCGTACAAATTTGCACTCCACGAAAGAGTGCAAATATGCACTCCTGGAATGCAAATTTGCACTCCATTAAATTTTGATACAAATTCTCATTCTAAAGTGCAAAAGGGGTCCTAAATTATTGAACCGCACAAAACTCCTGGAGTACAAACCAATTTTGCACTCCTAGAGTGCAAATTTAAAAAATATTGGGAATATTTCCTTGCTATATTAGGCTATTTTTAAAGAAAGTGTCTTGAATTTACATCATTTCAATTCTCCGTTCTAGATTTTTGAAGAAAAATAACTTTAAAAATCGAAATATCAAAATCCGCACGATAGAAAAAAAATCCGCACGATGAAAAATTTCTAAAAATCATCTAAATTCAGATTCATATTCGACCAAAATTTATAAAGTTTTATTTAAAAAAAAGAGTGCAAATTGGCACTCCAGGACAAAAATAGTGTATTTTGTCTAATTTATTACCATTGAGTTCAAATTTGCACTACAGGAGTGCATCTTTGCAGTCTTTCGTGGAATGCAAATTTGCACGCTGATCCCTGACTAACTGAATACTAATTGTAGAAATTTCAATATATTTTCCTTCTTATGATTTCTGTAAAGAACTTCATGCTCAAGATTTTTCTTACTTCCTCAATAATTTTGCATTCCAAGCTGCTTTTTCAATTTGATCAAAGTTTTTCCCTCTTAAATTGGATTGCAAATCATTTTCCTTATTATGGATCGTTAGGTTCTTATCAAGATTACTCTGTTAGTCGTCCGTCTGATGGGGTTTAGATAACTTTTGAACGGTTCAACTCGTTTTAATTCTTATTGCAGTATTCGATACCTAAGATAAAAGCTGACTGTAAGTTGTGAGATGGGCATAATCGGGAACTGGGTCAAAAGGCGAGGTCAAATATTTTCAAATAGAAAGGTATGGGTTTTGACACAACAAAATGAAGCTACTGCCACAGTTCTTAAATCGCCCCCCCCCCTCACACCCATCTCTCTCTTTGCTTTTAGGCTGTGCTACTAATGAGGGTAGATCAGTATAATGTTTTCGAAAGTTTTTGATCCAGCGCTACCTGTAAGGTAATCTTTTTTCACCAATAGGTACCTTATACAAATGGCTTTAAGAAGTATTAAGATAGAAAAAGTGGGTTCATGAAAATCTGATCAAAGGTCAAGCTCAAAATTTCCTTTTACAGGAAAGTATTGGTGCGACACATAAAAATGATGCAACTATTGGGAGTAGATCAGTGACACTATTTTTGAAATTCTTTAATAACCTCAGCGTGCTCTTTGACTGTATGAAGTTGAATTTTGTAAATTTGTTTCGATACAAGCCATACACTTTAAGATTAAATTTTCATGATTATCAAATTATCGGGTTTATTATTTGTAGCAATATATTTTTGAATTCATGAAATTACTAACGGACAGAGTTGTAAAAAATCCCGGATTACCGTAATCGGATTGCGGGATTAGGATTATGGATTATAATCCACATTCCTAATCCAAACGATCTACTTAAGATTTGGGGTTAATGACGGAACCAAGGCACTAGCATTATTATCCACTTAACACGCCTGGTTATAGGTCTAGTTGCTACAACACACCGTTTTAGCCGAACCCATCATAGCCAGGCATGACCCTCTCCTTGTTAGTATTTTTGTGCATTCAAAAATGTGTGCTAAAAATTACAACAAGGAAAAATTTTATTGTATTTTCTACAGCGTTGTCTCGTGCTTCGCAATAAATTGGCTACTAAAACCCCCTATATAACCAGCAAAAGTATCCATATTCTACATCGTAAGTTTGAGTTTGCAGTTGGAACAAATTGGTTAACCACTTTATTTATATCTTCAAGGACAATTAACAAACCAAAAATGGAAACCAGGTACGGCAAAGTTTTCGTGCTCCATCCAGATACCACTGGGGATCGAAAAGAAATAACTTCCAAGTTGCTAGAATCCACATTCTTCTCCAACATTGACTTTAAATTGTACGACCCCGATGGAAATCTGTCTCCTTTGAACGAAAAATACAAAGGCAAATCATTTTCTGTCCAATTCAGTTTCACTCAAAAGGATAAAAATGGACAATCCGTCGATCTATCTTTAACAATCAACCTACCCTACAAAATGGGACAACTTGCACATCAAGATTTTGAAAGTGTAGCAAAGGCTTCGGAAGAAATGAGTGAATTTTGGAGAAATAATGGTGTTTTTACTGATGATATACTCAATGAGAATTACTACAAACAAGTGCGAAAGGGTCAAACAGCAGCAGTAATAGCTGCATTTTGTCCTGGGTGGAAAATTTCACAATTTAAGACGCTCCACGTATGGACGGATCCGTTCTTCATTCTTGATGACCACATGGACAAGGCCACATCACAGAAAGATTTGACCTTTAAAACATCACAGATTTATTACGCTGCATTGAACAGAGTTCTAGAAGGGAAACCGGTTGAGTCGGGTGAAAGCGAAGATGCTGAGATACTCTCCAAAATGCCGGAATATTACTTGAAAATGATAAAGGGGTTGAAAGAGGCTCGAAAAGTAATAGTTGAAAAGGGAGGGGATCCAACTTACGTTATTAAAGGATTTAAGGGTTTACATACCGGGCTGACCATTGAAAATTGCTTGGAATGGAAGCAGAAACAGTCAGATCCAACTTCAAAATTGTACGCGGAATCATGGCCAGCCCTTCGTGTTTTAACTTCTGCAATGCCGCTGACTTTTGACTTGCTTTTATTTGACCGAGGACTGCAAATTAGTGAGGAAATCCGGGAGTCCTTTCTTTTCAAGTCAATCATTGAGGCAATGGCCAAACTCTGCGGTTTTGTCAATGATATTTGGTCCTTGAAGAAAGAGATGGATGCGGGCGAAACATCTAACAAGGTACACATTTTGCATTTTCGGGATGGGTTGTCACTCCAAGATGCATATCAAAAGGCCGTCGACAGACTTAATTTGCTAGTACAAGTGGTCAATGAAAATGGAGAGTTACTTACTCAGCTTTTTGGAAAGGAAGGGGCCGATGTCACCAATTGGTGCAAGGATTTGGTTAATGGCGCTGTCCAGTGGCATTGCATTGCTACCAGGTATCATCCGGATGTTAAATATAACTGTATTCTTGAAATTGAATAAAAGTCTTTGTTAGTTGTGAGCCTTGTTCTGATTGCAACAAATATTATTAATTAGGGAAACAATTTAGAATATTATAATTAGCTTTTCTCGTGGATATTGTGGTAAGCGGAAAATCTTTGAAACTTATATCTGAAAACAGGAATATGAAGGGAATGTTACTTATACCATAGTATAACCTTAGTATTTACTGATACCAAGATTACTGTACCAATTATGGAAACATTTGCTGATAAAACTACGTTTTCTGAATCCATGATATTGTAATGTAAAAGTATAGGCATGAAATAAAGATCTAAAATTAAATGCTCTATGATAATTGATCTAAACTTTTTAATTAATTTGAATTCATGTGTGGGGACAACTTATACAATTGATTTTGCATTTCTTAACAAACAATCTGGCCCAAAATTAAATCTACTTTTCATTAATTAATGCATAAATTTTGTGTAATTAGTGTTTTAATGACTACGCCACGAACATAGTATAAGGAAAAAGTAACATTAAGCATCATAATAAAAAATCGGGGGGAAATTCATACTCTTTCATGAAAACTTTTTTTTAATCCGCATGCAGTTTTATCAAAGTTTAACCTTGAATATCTAAAAACCTGTTATGCTTTCATAACAGAGTATTCAACGACAGAGTTTTGATGGAATTTAACACAATTAATTTCTATCAACATGAAAATGATATGTGTATATTAAAATAGAGGGTTAGAAGTTAGAAAAATCTTGCGCATGAAATTCTTTACAAAAGTCATGCGAATGAAAATATATATTGTATAAAGCATTATATATATAGGAAACTATAGCATTGCTAGATAAAGCGATCGAGATTATAGTGTTACTCCACTCTACAGACATTGTGGGTTGATAACAAGGATACATGTAATTTTTAGCAAAGCAACGTCCTATTTTCAGAACTAATGTTATTCTTTCTAATAATTACTAGTAGTTAGTTAGTTTTATTTGACCATTTGCCATCATACACGGTCATGACATAATTGACAGATATATTTACATCGATAATATTCATATAATGAATTACGTAGCTGATAACTGATGGAATTGTGATCAGCTACGTTAACAATACTTATTAGTAGTGGCTTAAATGATTTTGTATATTCAGCCAGCTAACAAATGCAATTGTAACTTACCCTGCAATCAACATTAAATGGACTGCTAGATTAAGGGCAATATCAACCATAACAATTGGTGTGGTTTTATCCAAGAAGTTAGTGTGTCCAATTTTTATTTTAATGGGCGCACAAGATTTGTAAAATCGTCTCACCCATTTTCCGTGAGTTACAAGCATCCGTAACCTTAGAACACCGGCTCCTCGCACACCATGAAGCAGATTCTTTGATTCGACATACACCTCTGTCATCGCGCTCAATAGTATCAGAATAATACTTAGGCTGTCAGCAAGCAACAATCCACAGAGTGCAAGTGGAATCGTTTTTGAGATAGTCCAGTCAATTTTAATTAATGCCACCAGGCTTGCCGCACAAACGAAAATGATTACCAAAAACAAGTCAAGAAATATATTTTGCAACATTCCGTTTAACAGAAGTGAGAGCAGCTGTATAGACCTGTAAATTTTTGCATTGCGATAAACGAATATTGGAAATTTGACCCTGTGCGACAAATTATCAATAAAACCAACAAGTGTTAGCGTGCACAGTATAAGCAAACCAGAGACACACAGTGGAGCAACATGGCTTGCAAAGGCCCAAAAGAGGTAATTTACAGCAAGGACCAAAAGCTTCATCCACGTCCCAGTTGCTATTTTTGCAGCAATACCTTTTCCCTCTAAATCGCATTCCTTTAGAAGCCAGAAGCCGATCAAGGTTGGGTTGCAGGGGTTCCGCCAATATATGCCAAATACCAAAGCAACTGGAACTGTGATGGCGGATGCAAATACGAGCTTTGCTAAAAGAAGGTTCAATCTTTCCAGTCGAGCCTTTTTTCGACGTCTTGAATTGCCTAAAAGAGAAATATTATATAAAAAATTATTGAAACTATTTTTTACCAATTGACTATGATGTCAACCTCTATGATGTAAGGCGTAGAATTGAAAAAATCCGTTGATGCACATCACTGCCTCTGATGCGTAACTATTCAACATATCCAGAAAGCGGTTGAGCATAAGGATCCCTGGTATGTTCATACCTGTTACTATTTTTGTGGATAAATTATCACGGATGACGAATTCATAGCTGAAAACGGTTTGCATAACTAGTATAGTTGTTAGAAATGTGTGTAAATGACATTTTGTTTTAATGCGCTTCTGCTGCTTTGCACCAAAACTCTTTACCCTTCCAGACTTGTTTTCCCATTGGAATTTCAAAGCACCTGAAGTGGAAGCTAACCACATGATTCGGACGAAAAATTTAACGTTGTCCCTCAACATAGTGGGGAGTGAATACTATTTTATTTGATTACCACTGTTCAATGTTGCTTCTTCGACAAAGGTACCACGAACAATAAACCATTTTGGAGAAATGAGTAGCATTTATATATTCTGCTAAAACAAAAATATCTTACTTTTGACATTGAAGCAATAAATGCTTCGTTTGTAAACTACTATTTTCAAAATATTAAGTTTTTGAAAGCGTGTTCTTCGTGCTTTCAAGTCGATGATGCTAACACACTTATCCCATTATAATCTTGATTTATTTGCATATCTCTAAAATGCACATTATTAGTTAGGGAAGAGGAATTACTAAATATCATAGAGTAATATATACCACGATATAGGATTTTGTTTCATAAGGCCTTGCTGACATTAGCAAAAAAGATTGCGATAAAAACTTAAGAAAGGGCAAGCACGTGGCAACCCTGCAAACTTGTTTACGCATTTAGCGACAAGCAAAGACATGCTCAAACATTTTCTTTCGTTGTAACATTCAAAACTGTACATGCAAATTTCGAAAATAATTCCACCAGAACTGTGTACTTCCCCGGAGTACCTAGTGAAAGCATAACAGGTTTTCCATCTTTAAAGGCCTTGCATTGCTACTCATTGCGTCCTCATCCAAAGAAAAACACTATCAAAAATTTCACTAGTATTGTGTACGTCTCCACTTAATCGTTTATTAAATTGCTTTTCCGAATCGGATTGTCGTGATCAAATTTTCACTTTCATTTTATTAAAATCATAAAGATTGTACTGCATGGTTTCCTGATTTATCAAAACAGGTCATCTTATATTATATACGTTCTATTTGGTAACACGAGAGAAACCCAAACCCACAGATAAACACTCGATAAAATCAAGAGAAAAGTTTTTGGCATGTTTCTCAAATATTTTAGATATTCAAGGTTAAACGTTCAATGTTCCGATGGGGGTGTACAACTGCATGCGGATCAATTTTTGGCCAGATTGTTTGTACAGAAATGCAAAATCATTTGTATATATAAGTTGTCTCTACAGATTAGTTCATAGAACGTATATAATATAAGATTACCTGTTTTGATAAATCAGGAAACCATGTATCTCGTTTAGTACAATTTCTATGATTTTAATCAAATGAATGTGAATAATTGATCACGACAATCCGATTCGGAAAAACAATTTAGTAAACGATTACGTGGAGAAGTAAACAATACTAGTGAAATTTTTTATAGGGTTTTTCTTTGGATGAGGATGCAAGGAGTAGCAATGCAATGCCTTTAAAGATGGAAAACCTGTTATGCTTTCACTAGGTACTCGGGAAAGTACGCTTTATTCAACAACACAGTTCTGGTGAAATTATTTTCGAAATTTGCATGCACAGTTTTGAATGTGACATAGCAAGTAAATGTATGAGCATGTCTTTAGTTGTCGTTTAATGCGTAAACAAGTTTGCAGGGTTGCCACGTGCTTGCCATTTCTTGCTAGTTTTTATCGCAATCTTTTTTGCTAATGTTAACAAGGCCTTATGAAACGAAATCATGTTTCAAGATATATCACTCTATGAAATCTTAAAATTTCTCTCCTTGAACTGATAATGTGCATTTTAGAGATATTCAAAGAAATCAAGATTATAATTGGATAAGTGTGTCAGTTTGAAAGCACCAAGAACACGCTTTCAAAATCTTAACATTTTGAAAATAGTTAATTACAAACCTAGCATTTATTGCTTCAATGTCAAAAGTAAAATATTTTTATCTTAGCGGAATATATAAATGCTCCTCCTTTCTCCAAATGGTTTATTGTTCGTGGTACCTTTGTCGAAGATGCAGCAGGAAGCAGCGGAACTACACAAAGTAGTATTAAGTCGAGTGAGTTCTACTTTGTGTGATTTCCACTATAAAATTGTTAAAGGACAACGTTAATTTCCACTTCAGGTGCTTTGAAATTACGATGGGAAATAAAGTCCGGAAGGCTAAGACGGATTGTTTTTCAATTCTACTCCTTACATCATAGTCAATTGTTAAAAAAATATTTTCAATACTTTTACTAAGACGAGTGGAATTGTGATGGCTGATGCAATTGCATCAGCCATCGCAATTCCACTCGTCTTGGTATTTGGTATATATTGGCGGAACCCTTGCAACCCATCCTTGATCGGTTTCTGGCTACTGAAGGAATGCAATCTAGACGAGAAAAGGTTTACTGCACAATTAACAAGTCGGAAGCGGATTTCGGTAAACGTTATAACAAATTTCTTGGGCTTTGCTGTAAATTAATTCTTCTGGGCCTTTTCAAACAATGTCATTCCCTTGTTTGTCTCCGGTTTGCTAATACTATCCACGCTAACATTTGTTGATTTTATTGATTATTTGTCTCACAGAATCAAATTTCCAATATTTGTCTATTGCAATGCAAAAATTTACAGGTCTATGCAGCTGCTTTCACTCCTGTTAAACGGGATGTCGCAGAACATATTTATTGTCATGTTTTCGGTTACCATAATTGTGTGCTGTGCAAACTTAGTGGCATTAATTAGAATTGATTGGATCTCATCAAAAACGATTCCTCTTGCATTTTCTGGTCTGTTGCTTGCTAACAGCCTAAGTATTATTTTCCTTTTGAGCGCGATGACAGACGCATATGTCGAATCAAAGAATCGGCTATATGATGTGCGAGGAACCGGTGTTCTAAGGTTACGAATGCTTGTAACTCACGGAAAATGGGTGAGACGATTTTACATATCTTGTTGGCCCCTTAAAATAAGAGTCGAATACAGCAACATTTTGGACAAAACCACAGTTCATTTAATGTTGGTTACAGGGTAAGTTACAAATATAGTTGCTAGCTGATTTAATATTCAAACAAATTAGCCACTGCTAGTAATTATAAGAACGAATAACATTGGTTCTGAAAATAGGACTTTGCTTTGCTAAAAATTGCATTTATTCTTGTTATCCGCCTATATGTCGCGGATGGTGTAGCATTATGATGGACAAGTAGTACATTCTGATTGGTGGAGCGATAGATGCCAGCTGTATTTTTCAGAAATTTTAACAGTTGATCGTAATTCTCGTGTGTAATATGTTGTTTTTATTACGCTATAGAACGTTTGAATCACCGTTCAAAATACGAATTTCTCAAAATCGTTGGAATATATCCTTATGGAAAACGAAATAGGCGACATGTAAAATTTCAGATCAGCTCAGGTGTCTCAAAAGTCCAGCTTAGGAAAATAAACATCTAATATTTTTCCAAGGTTATTTAATATAGCACAAAAATTTTGATTCTAAAATGGTCATGTTCTTTTCCGTTATCACGTTACCAGTGCGTTTTAATACTTTATGTAGTATGTAGCAAAAGCCAACACCAAAGCAATTGGAGGAATTAAAACATTTGCTTTCCTGCTCCTTATGAATTTTTGGAATCAATTTCCTGCTAAAACTTTTTCTCATTTCCCAACAATTTTGTATTACAAACTTTTCAATTTGCCCAGTTTTTCCTCGTTAATTGGATTGCAAAACTTCCTTGTTATAAGATGCATTTTTGAATTCACAAAATTACTAACAAGGAGTATGTTGTATTTATGATGGATTTGACTGAAACGGTGTTTAGTCCTTTTGAGGAGCAAGTAGACCTTTGTGTATGTCTAATGTGGCTAATGTGTCTAATGTCCTGAAAGTGTTTAGCAGACTACGTACTTCGGAGTCATGGATTTGTTTTGGGTAAAAGGTAAAGACAAAAATTATCAAGGCTGCCAAATTTAGCTACCTTAATTTTTCCACCAGATCATTTTATTCACCGGCACCCTTTGCAAAAAGGTGTCGGTTCTTTACGCCTGATGTCGGGTTTATTCATGTTTTTAACATCTCCTTTCGGTTAATATAACATTCTTTACTATGTTTAGACATATGGCTAGGGTTCAACAAAATATGCACTTATTTCCTTTAAGATTCATTAATGATATGATTTAAAAATTTGATCCTTTTTACCATCAATCGATTTCCTTGTAACTCGAAAATAAAAAAGCTACCTGAAGACAGAATTTAGGTAGCGAAATTTAAATTTGGCAACTTTTCTAACTTTTCAGTCCTTAACTTTCACTCAAAACCCTTTCTGTGACTCCGAAATACGTGGCAATGGGTCAAAACACACTAAAGGTCTGTTGCTCTACAAAGTGATATGCATTAAATATTAAAAAAGAGATCAAATTTTAGCATGTATCGCGAAGGATACATCTTTATATCTGCTTCTCACAAATGTATTATGCGCCAGACCGGTTGGCCAACTTTTATTTTTCATATTATTATTTCTCATTCGATCTGTATCTAAATCTAGTCTACCGTGCCTCTGCAATCAGATCTTCTCTTGACATTATTTTGCATATTATATGGCAAAAGCCGTGCCTAGTCTCCAATGTGAAATTTCGATTTCAAAGACACATAAAACAAGAGGATTCGCTACGATCATGCCAAAAACTCATTTGGGTTTGGATTGCATAGTAACCAACCATAACCCTGTTCTCGTTTGTAATTTTGTGAAGTCAAAAATACTGCTAATAATAAGGAAAATCTTTACAATTCAATTACAAAGAGCGAAAGCTTTGATCGGTTTGAAAAAGCTTTGCAAAATTATTGATTAAGTGAGAAAAATATTGAGCAGGAAAATATTGCAATTTCTCCAACTTCTTTGCTTTGCGGTTGCCTCGTGCTTGGCATTAAGTTTTCGTACAGCAGAGGGACACCAGTGTAGCCCGAAAAGAAATAAGTTTAGATTATCATAGTAAATTTAATTTTAGATTTTTATTGCCTTTACTTTTACATTACAATATCATGTACGTATAAATTGTACGACCTTGATGTAAGTATCTCCTTAGAACGAAACATACTGAGGCACATCATTTGCTATTCGATTGATTTTCAATTCAAAACGATAAAATGGAAAATACGTTAATTTGACTGGAAAAATCAATCTATTCCTTTCAAACTGGGCAAAATTCATCATTAAAATTTTTACAAGAATAACAAGGCGGAAGAAATGACTGAATTTTGGAGAAACAGCGGAGTTTTTGCTCATGATATACTCCATGAGGATTTATACAAAGCAGTGGAAAACGCTCCACGTATGGACGGATCCGTTCTTCATTCTTGATGACCACATGGACAAGGCCACATCACAGAAAGATTTGACCTTTAAAACATCACAGATTTATTACGCTGCATTGAACAGAGTTCTAGAAGGGAAACCGGTTGAGTCGGGTGAAAGCGAAGATGCTGAGATACTCTCCAAAATGCCGGAATATTACTTGAAAATGATAAAGGGGTTGAAAGAGGCTCGAAAAGTAATAGTTGAAAAGGGAGGGGATCCAACTTACGTTATTAAAGGATTTAAGGGTTTACATACCGGGCTGACCATTGAAAATTGCTTGGAATGGAAGCAGAAACAGTCAGATCCAACTTCAAAATTGTACGCGGAATCATGGCCAGCCCTTCGTGTTTTAACTTCTGCAATGCCGCTGACTTTTGACTTGCTTTTATTTGACCGAGGACTGCAAATTAGTGAGGAAATCCGGGAGTCCTTTCTTTTCAAGTCAATCATTGAGGCAATGGCCAAACTCTGCGGTTTTGTCAATGATATTTGGTCCTTGAAGAAAGAGATGGATGCGGGCGAAACATCTAACAAGGTACACATTTTGCATTTTCGGGATGGGTTGTCACTCCAAGATGCATATCAAAAGGCCGTCGACAGACTTAATTTGCTAGTACAAGTGGTCAATGAAAATGGAGAGTTACTTACTCAGCTTTTTGGAAAGGAAGGGGCCGATGTCACCAATTGGTGCAAGGATTTGGTTAATGGCGCTGTCCAGTGGCATTGCATTGCTACCAGGTATCATCCGGATGTTAAATATAACTGTATTCTTGAAATTGAATAAAAGTCTTTGTTAGTTGTGAGCCTTGTTCTGATTGCAACAAATATTATTAATTAGGGAAACAATTTAGAATATTATAATTAGCTTTTCTCGTGGATATTGTGGTAAGCGGAAAATCTTTGAAACTTATATCTGAAAACAGGAATATGAAGGGAATGTTACTTATACCATAGTATAACCTTAGTATTTACTGATACCAAGATTACTGTACCAATTATGGAAACATTTGCTGATAAAACTACGTTTTCTGAATCCATGATATTGTAATGTAAAAGTATAGGCATGAAATAAAGATCTAAAATTAAATGCTCTATGATAATTGATCTAAACTTTTTAATTAATTTGAATTCATGTGTGGGGACAACTTATACAATTGATTTTGCATTTCTTAACAAACAATCTGGCCCAAAATTAAATCTACTTTTCATTAATTAATGCATAAATTTTGTGTAATTAGTGTTTTAATGACTACGCCACGAACATAGTATAAGGAAAAAGTAACATTAAGCATCATAATAAAAAATCGGGGGGAAATTCATACTCTTTCATGAAAACTTTTTTTTAATCCGCATGCAGTTTTATCAAAGTTTAACCTTGAATATCTAAAAACCTGTTATGCTTTCATAACAGAGTATTCAACGACAGAGTTTTGATGGAATTTAACACAATTAATTTCTATCAACATGAAAATGATATGTGTATATTAAAATAGAGGGTTAGAAGTTAGAAAAATCTTGCGCATGAAATTCTTTACAAAAGTCATGCGAATGAAAATATATATTGTATAAAGCATTATATATATAGGAAACTATAGCATTGCTAGATAAAGCGATCGAGATTATAGTGTTACTCCACTCTACAGACATTGTGGGTTGATAACAAGGATACATGTAATTTTTAGCAAAGCAACGTCCTATTTTCAGAACTAATGTTATTCTTTCTAATAATTACTAGTAGTTAGTTAGTTTTATTTGACCATTTGCCATCATACACGGTCATGACATAATTGACAGATATATTTACATCGATAATATTCATATAATGAATTACGTAGCTGATAACTGATGGAATTGTGATCAGCTACGTTAACAATACTTATTAGTAGTGGCTTAAATGATTTTGTATATTCAGCCAGCTAACAAATGCAATTGTAACTTACCCTGCAATCAACATTAAATGGACTGCTAGATTAAGGGCAATATCAACCATAACAATTGGTGTGGTTTTATCCAAGAAGTTAGTGTGTCCAATTTTTATTTTAATGGGCGCACAAGATTTGTAAAATCGTCTCACCCATTTTCCGTGAGTTACAAGCATCCGTAACCTTAGAACACCGGCTCCTCGCACACCATGAAGCAGATTCTTTGATTCGACATACACCTCTGTCATCGCGCTCAATAGTATCAGAATAATACTTAGGCTGTCAGCAAGCAACAATCCACAGAGTGCAAGTGGAATCGTTTTTGAGATAGTCCAGTCAATTTTAATTAATGCCACCAGGCTTGCCGCACAAACGAAAATGATTACCAAAAACAAGTCAAGAAATATATTTTGCAACATTCCGTTTAACAGAAGTGAGAGCAGCTGTATAGACCTGTAAATTTTTGCATTGCGATAAACGAATATTGGAAATTTGACCCTGTGCGACAAATTATCAATAAAACCAACAAGTGTTAGCGTGCACAGTATAAGCAAACCAGAGACACACAGTGGAGCAACATGGCTTGCAAAGGCCCAAAAGAGGTAATTTACAGCAAGGACCAAAAGCTTCATCCACGTCCCAGTTGCTATTTTTGCAGCAATACCTTTTCCCTCTAAATCGCATTCCTTTAGAAGCCAGAAGCCGATCAAGGTTGGGTTGCAGGGGTTCCGCCAATATATGCCAAATACCAAAGCAACTGGAACTGTGATGGCGGATGCAAATACGAGCTTTGCTAAAAGAAGGTTCAATCTTTCCAGTCGAGCCTTTTTTCGACGTCTTGAATTGCCTAAAAGAGAAATATTATATAAAAAATTATTGAAACTATTTTTTACCAATTGACTATGATGTCAACCTCTATGATGTAAGGCGTAGAATTGAAAAAATCCGTTGATGCACATCACTGCCTCTGATGCGTAACTATTCAACATATCCAGAAAGCGGTTGAGCATAAGGATCCCTGGTATGTTCATACCTGTTACTATTTTTGTGGATAAATTATCACGGATGACGAATTCATAGCTGAAAACGGTTTGCATAACTAGTATAGTTGTTAGAAATGTGTGTAAATGACATTTTGTTTTAATGCGCTTCTGCTGCTTTGCACCAAAACTCTTTACCCTTCCAGACTTGTTTTCCCATTGGAATTTCAAAGCACCTGAAGTGGAAGCTAACCACATGATTCGGACGAAAAATTTAACGTTGTCCCTCAACATAGTGGGGAGTGAATACTATTTTATTTGATTACCACTGTTCAATGTTGCTTCTTCGACAAAGGTACCACGAACAATAAACCATTTTGGAGAAATGAGTAGCATTTATATATTCTGCTAAAACAAAAATATCTTACTTTTGACATTGAAGCAATAAATGCTTCGTTTGTAAACTACTATTTTCAAAATATTAAGTTTTTGAAAGCGTGTTCTTCGTGCTTTCAAGTCGATGATGCTAACACACTTATCCCATTATAATCTTGATTTATTTGCATATCTCTAAAATGCACATTATTAGTTAGGGAAGAGGAATTACTAAATATCATAGAGTAATATATACCACGATATAGGATTTTGTTTCATAAGGCCTTGCTGACATTAGCAAAAAAGATTGCGATAAAAACTTAAGAAAGGGCAAGCACGTGGCAACCCTGCAAACTTGTTTACGCATTTAGCGACAAGCAAAGACATGCTCAAACATTTTCTTTCGTTGTAACATTCAAAACTGTACATGCAAATTTCGAAAATAATTCCACCAGAACTGTGTACTTCCCCGGAGTACCTAGTGAAAGCATAACAGGTTTTCCATCTTTAAAGGCCTTGCATTGCTACTCATTGCGTCCTCATCCAAAGAAAAACACTATCAAAAATTTCACTAGTATTGTGTACGTCTCCACTTAATCGTTTATTAAATTGCTTTTCCGAATCGGATTGTCGTGATCAAATTTTCACTTTCATTTTATTAAAATCATAAAGATTGTACTGCATGGTTTCCTGATTTATCAAAACAGGTCATCTTATATTATATACGTTCTATTTGGTAACACGAGAGAAACCCAAACCCACAGATAAACACTCGATAAAATCAAGAGAAAAGTTTTTGGCATGTTTCTCAAATATTTTAGATATTCAAGGTTAAACGTTCAATGTTCCGATGGGGGTGTACAACTGCATGCGGATCAATTTTTGGCCAGATTGTTTGTACAGAAATGCAAAATCATTTGTATATATAAGTTGTCTCTACAGATTAGTTCATAGAACGTATATAATATAAGATTACCTGTTTTGATAAATCAGGAAACCATGTATCTCGTTTAGTACAATTTCTATGATTTTAATCAAATGAATGTGAATAATTGATCACGACAATCCGATTCGGAAAAACAATTTAGTAAACGATTACGTGGAGAAGTAAACAATACTAGTGAAATTTTTTATAGGGTTTTTCTTTGGATGAGGATGCAAGGAGTAGCAATGCAATGCCTTTAAAGATGGAAAACCTGTTATGCTTTCACTAGGTACTCGGGAAAGTACGCTTTATTCAACAACACAGTTCTGGTGAAATTATTTTCGAAATTTGCATGCACAGTTTTGAATGTGACATAGCAAGTAAATGTATGAGCATGTCTTTAGTTGTCGTTTAATGCGTAAACAAGTTTGCAGGGTTGCCACGTGCTTGCCATTTCTTGCTAGTTTTTATCGCAATCTTTTTTGCTAATGTTAACAAGGCCTTATGAAACGAAATCATGTTTCAAGATATATCACTCTATGAAATCTTAAAATTTCTCTCCTTGAACTGATAATGTGCATTTTAGAGATATTCAAAGAAATCAAGATTATAATTGGATAAGTGTGTCAGTTTGAAAGCACCAAGAACACGCTTTCAAAATCTTAACATTTTGAAAATAGTTAATTACAAACCTAGCATTTATTGCTTCAATGTCAAAAGTAAAATATTTTTATCTTAGCGGAATATATAAATGCTCCTCCTTTCTCCAAATGGTTTATTGTTCGTGGTACCTTTGTCGAAGATGCAGCAGGAAGCAGCGGAACTACACAAAGTAGTATTAAGTCGAGTGAGTTCTACTTTGTGTGATTTCCACTATAAAATTGTTAAAGGACAACGTTAATTTCCACTTCAGGTGCTTTGAAATTACGATGGGAAATAAAGTCCGGAAGGCTAAGACGGATTGTTTTTCAATTCTACTCCTTACATCATAGTCAATTGTTAAAAAAATATTTTCAATACTTTTACTAAGACGAGTGGAATTGTGATGGCTGATGCAATTGCATCAGCCATCGCAATTCCACTCGTCTTGGTATTTGGTATATATTGGCGGAACCCTTGCAACCCATCCTTGATCGGTTTCTGGCTACTGAAGGAATGCAATCTAGACGAGAAAAGGTTTACTGCACAATTAACAAGTCGGAAGCGGATTTCGGTAAACGTTATAACAAATTTCTTGGGCTTTGCTGTAAATTAATTCTTCTGGGCCTTTTCAAACAATGTCATTCCCTTGTTTGTCTCCGGTTTGCTAATACTATCCACGCTAACATTTGTTGATTTTATTGATTATTTGTCTCACAGAATCAAATTTCCAATATTTGTCTATTGCAATGCAAAAATTTACAGGTCTATGCAGCTGCTTTCACTCCTGTTAAACGGGATGTCGCAGAACATATTTATTGTCATGTTTTCGGTTACCATAATTGTGTGCTGTGCAAACTTAGTGGCATTAATTAGAATTGATTGGATCTCATCAAAAACGATTCCTCTTGCATTTTCTGGTCTGTTGCTTGCTAACAGCCTAAGTATTATTTTCCTTTTGAGCGCGATGACAGACGCATATGTCGAATCAAAGAATCGGCTATATGATGTGCGAGGAACCGGTGTTCTAAGGTTACGAATGCTTGTAACTCACGGAAAATGGGTGAGACGATTTTACATATCTTGTTGGCCCCTTAAAATAAGAGTCGAATACAGCAACATTTTGGACAAAACCACAGTTCATTTAATGTTGGTTACAGGGTAAGTTACAAATATAGTTGCTAGCTGATTTAATATTCAAACAAATTAGCCACTGCTAGTAATTATAAGAACGAATAACATTGGTTCTGAAAATAGGACTTTGCTTTGCTAAAAATTGCATTTATTCTTGTTATCCGCCTATATGTCGCGGATGGTGTAGCATTATGATGGACAAGTAGTACATTCTGATTGGTGGAGCGATAGATGCCAGCTGTATTTTTCAGAAATTTTAACAGTTGATCGTAATTCTCGTGTGTAATATGTTGTTTTTATTACGCTATAGAACGTTTGAATCACCGTTCAAAATACGAATTTCTCAAAATCGTTGGAATATATCCTTATGGAAAACGAAATAGGCGACATGTAAAATTTCAGATCAGCTCAGGTGTCTCAAAAGTCCAGCTTAGGAAAATAAACATCTAATATTTTTCCAAGGTTATTTAATATAGCACAAAAATTTTGATTCTAAAATGGTCATGTTCTTTTCCGTTATCACGTTACCAGTGCGTTTTAATACTTTATGTAGTATGTAGCAAAAGCCAACACCAAAGCAATTGGAGGAATTAAAACATTTGCTTTCCTGCTCCTTATGAATTTTTGGAATCAATTTCCTGCTAAAACTTTTTCTCATTTCCCAACAATTTTGTATTACAAACTTTTCAATTTGCCCAGTTTTTCCTCGTTAATTGGATTGCAAAACTTCCTTGTTATAAGATGCATTTTTGAATTCACAAAATTACTAACAAGGAGTATGTTGTATTTATGATGGATTTGACTGAAACGGTGTTTAGTCCTTTTGAGGAGCAAGTAGACCTTTGTGTATGTCTAATGTGGCTAATGTGTCTAATGTCCTGAAAGTGTTTAGCAGACTACGTACTTCGGAGTCATGGATTTGTTTTGGGTAAAAGGTAAAGACAAAAATTATCAAGGCTGCCAAATTTAGCTACCTTAATTTTTCCACCAGATCATTTTATTCACCGGCACCCTTTGCAAAAAGGTGTCGGTTCTTTACGCCTGATGTCGGGTTTATTCATGTTTTTAACATCTCCTTTCGGTTAATATAACATTCTTTACTATGTTTAGACATATGGCTAGGGTTCAACAAAATATGCACTTATTTCCTTTAAGATTCATTAATGATATGATTTAAAAATTTGATCCTTTTTACCATCAATCGATTTCCTTGTAACTCGAAAATAAAAAAGCTACCTGAAGACAGAATTTAGGTAGCGAAATTTAAATTTGGCAACTTTTCTAACTTTTCAGTCCTTAACTTTCACTCAAAACCCTTTCTGTGACTCCGAAATACGTGGCAATGGGTCAAAACACACTAAAGGTCTGTTGCTCTACAAAGTGATATGCATTAAATATTAAAAAAGAGATCAAATTTTAGCATGTATCGCGAAGGATACATCTTTATATCTGCTTCTCACAAATGTATTATGCGCCAGACCGGTTGGCCAACTTTTATTTTTCATATTATTATTTCTCATTCGATCTGTATCTAAATCTAGTCTACCGTGCCTCTGCAATCAGATCTTCTCTTGACATTATTTTGCATATTATATGGCAAAAGCCGTGCCTAGTCTCCAATGTGAAATTTCGATTTCAAAGACACATAAAACAAGAGGATTCGCTACGATCATGCCAAAAACTCATTTGGGTTTGGATTGCATAGTAACCAACCATAACCCTGTTCTCGTTTGTAATTTTGTGAAGTCAAAAATACTGCTAATAATAAGGAAAATCTTTACAATTCAATTACAAAGAGCGAAAGCTTTGATCGGTTTGAAAAAGCTTTGCAAAATTATTGATTAAGTGAGAAAAATATTGAGCAGGAAAATATTGCAATTTCTCCAACTTCTTTGCTTTGCGGTTGCCTCGTGCTTGGCATTAAGTTTTCGTACAGCAGAGGGACACCAGTGTAGCCCGAAAAGAAATAAGTTTAGATTATCATAGTAAATTTAATTTTAGATTTTTATTGCCTTTACTTTTACATTACAATATCATGTACGTATAAATTGTACGACCTTGATGTAAGTATCTCCTTAGAACGAAACATACTGAGGCACATCATTTGCTATTCGATTGATTTTCAATTCAAAACGATAAAATGGAAAATACGTTAATTTGACTGGAAAAATCAATCTATTCCTTTCAAACTGGGCAAAATTCATCATTAAAATTTTTACAAGAATAACAAGGCGGAAGAAATGACTGAATTTTGGAGAAACAGCGGAGTTTTTGCTCATGATATACTCCATGAGGATTTATACAAAGCAGTGGAAAACGCTCCACGTATGGACGGATCCGTTCTTCATTCTTGATGACCACATGGACAAGGCCACATCACAGAAAGATTTGACCTTTAAAACATCACAGATTTATTACGCTGCATTGAACAGAGTTCTAGAAGGGAAACCGGTTGAGTCGGGTGAAAGCGAAGATGCTGAGATACTCTCCAAAATGCCGGAATATTACTTGAAAATGATAAAGGGGTTGAAAGAGGCTCGAAAAGTAATAGTTGAAAAGGGAGGGGATCCAACTTACGTTATTAAAGGATTTAAGGGTTTACATACCGGGCTGACCATTGAAAATTGCTTGGAATGGAAGCAGAAACAGTCAGATCCAACTTCAAAATTGTACGCGGAATCATGGCCAGCCCTTCGTGTTTTAACTTCTGCAATGCCGCTGACTTTTGACTTGCTTTTATTTGACCGAGGACTGCAAATTAGTGAGGAAATCCGGGAGTCCTTTCTTTTCAAGTCAATCATTGAGGCAATGGCCAAACTCTGCGGTTTTGTCAATGATATTTGGTCCTTGAAGAAAGAGATGGATGCGGGCGAAACATCTAACAAGGTACACATTTTGCATTTTCGGGATGGGTTGTCACTCCAAGATGCATATCAAAAGGCCGTCGACAGACTTAATTTGCTAGTACAAGTGGTCAATGAAAATGGAGAGTTACTTACTCAGCTTTTTGGAAAGGAAGGGGCCGATGTCACCAATTGGTGCAAGGATTTGGTTAATGGCGCTGTCCAGTGGCATTGCATTGCTACCAGGTATCATCCGGATGTTAAATATAACTGTATTCTTGAAATTGAATAAAAGTCTTTGTTAGTTGTGAGCCTTGTTCTGATTGCAACAAATATTATTAATTAGGGAAACAATTTAGAATATTATAATTAGCTTTTCTCGTGGATATTGTGGTAAGCGGAAAATCTTTGAAACTTATATCTGAAAACAGGAATATGAAGGGAATGTTACTTATACCATAGTATAACCTTAGTATTTACTGATACCAAGATTACTGTACCAATTATGGAAACATTTGCTGATAAAACTACGTTTTCTGAATCCATGATATTGTAATGTAAAAGTATAGGCATGAAATAAAGATCTAAAATTAAATGCTCTATGATAATTGATCTAAACTTTTTAATTAATTTGAATTCATGTGTGGGGACAACTTATACAATTGATTTTGCATTTCTTAACAAACAATCTGGCCCAAAATTAAATCTACTTTTCATTAATTAATGCATAAATTTTGTGTAATTAGTGTTTTAATGACTACGCCACGAACATAGTATAAGGAAAAAGTAACATTAAGCATCATAATAAAAAATCGGGGGGAAATTCATACTCTTTCATGAAAACTTTTTTTTAATCCGCATGCAGTTTTATCAAAGTTTAACCTTGAATATCTAAAAACCTGTTATGCTTTCATAACAGAGTATTCAACGACAGAGTTTTGATGGAATTTAACACAATTAATTTCTATCAACATGAAAATGATATGTGTATATTAAAATAGAGGGTTAGAAGTTAGAAAAATCTTGCGCATGAAATTCTTTACAAAAGTCATGCGAATGAAAATATATATTGTATAAAGCATTATATATATAGGAAACTATAGCATTGCTAGATAAAGCGATCGAGATTATAGTGTTACTCCACTCTACAGACATTGTGGGTTGATAACAAGGATACATGTAATTTTTAGCAAAGCAACGTCCTATTTTCAGAACTAATGTTATTCTTTCTAATAATTACTAGTAGTTAGTTAGTTTTATTTGACCATTTGCCATCATACACGGTCATGACATAATTGACAGATATATTTACATCGATAATATTCATATAATGAATTACGTAGCTGATAACTGATGGAATTGTGATCAGCTACGTTAACAATACTTATTAGTAGTGGCTTAAATGATTTTGTATATTCAGCCAGCTAACAAATGCAATTGTAACTTACCCTGCAATCAACATTAAATGGACTGCTAGATTAAGGGCAATATCAACCATAACAATTGGTGTGGTTTTATCCAAGAAGTTAGTGTGTCCAATTTTTATTTTAATGGGCGCACAAGATTTGTAAAATCGTCTCACCCATTTTCCGTGAGTTACAAGCATCCGTAACCTTAGAACACCGGCTCCTCGCACACCATGAAGCAGATTCTTTGATTCGACATACACCTCTGTCATCGCGCTCAATAGTATCAGAATAATACTTAGGCTGTCAGCAAGCAACAATCCACAGAGTGCAAGTGGAATCGTTTTTGAGATAGTCCAGTCAATTTTAATTAATGCCACCAGGCTTGCCGCACAAACGAAAATGATTACCAAAAACAAGTCAAGAAATATATTTTGCAACATTCCGTTTAACAGAAGTGAGAGCAGCTGTATAGACCTGTAAATTTTTGCATTGCGATAAACGAATATTGGAAATTTGACCCTGTGCGACAAATTATCAATAAAACCAACAAGTGTTAGCGTGCACAGTATAAGCAAACCAGAGACACACAGTGGAGCAACATGGCTTGCAAAGGCCCAAAAGAGGTAATTTACAGCAAGGACCAAAAGCTTCATCCACGTCCCAGTTGCTATTTTTGCAGCAATACCTTTTCCCTCTAAATCGCATTCCTTTAGAAGCCAGAAGCCGATCAAGGTTGGGTTGCAGGGGTTCCGCCAATATATGCCAAATACCAAAGCAACTGGAACTGTGATGGCGGATGCAAATACGAGCTTTGCTAAAAGAAGGTTCAATCTTTCCAGTCGAGCCTTTTTTCGACGTCTTGAATTGCCTAAAAGAGAAATATTATATAAAAAATTATTGAAACTATTTTTTACCAATTGACTATGATGTCAACCTCTATGATGTAAGGCGTAGAATTGAAAAAATCCGTTGATGCACATCACTGCCTCTGATGCGTAACTATTCAACATATCCAGAAAGCGGTTGAGCATAAGGATCCCTGGTATGTTCATACCTGTTACTATTTTTGTGGATAAATTATCACGGATGACGAATTCATAGCTGAAAACGGTTTGCATAACTAGTATAGTTGTTAGAAATGTGTGTAAATGACATTTTGTTTTAATGCGCTTCTGCTGCTTTGCACCAAAACTCTTTACCCTTCCAGACTTGTTTTCCCATTGGAATTTCAAAGCACCTGAAGTGGAAGCTAACCACATGATTCGGACGAAAAATTTAACGTTGTCCCTCAACATAGTGGGGAGTGAATACTATTTTATTTGATTACCACTGTTCAATGTTGCTTCTTCGACAAAGGTACCACGAACAATAAACCATTTTGGAGAAATGAGTAGCATTTATATATTCTGCTAAAACAAAAATATCTTACTTTTGACATTGAAGCAATAAATGCTTCGTTTGTAAACTACTATTTTCAAAATATTAAGTTTTTGAAAGCGTGTTCTTCGTGCTTTCAAGTCGATGATGCTAACACACTTATCCCATTATAATCTTGATTTATTTGCATATCTCTAAAATGCACATTATTAGTTAGGGAAGAGGAATTACTAAATATCATAGAGTAATATATACCACGATATAGGATTTTGTTTCATAAGGCCTTGCTGACATTAGCAAAAAAGATTGCGATAAAAACTTAAGAAAGGGCAAGCACGTGGCAACCCTGCAAACTTGTTTACGCATTTAGCGACAAGCAAAGACATGCTCAAACATTTTCTTTCGTTGTAACATTCAAAACTGTACATGCAAATTTCGAAAATAATTCCACCAGAACTGTGTACTTCCCCGGAGTACCTAGTGAAAGCATAACAGGTTTTCCATCTTTAAAGGCCTTGCATTGCTACTCATTGCGTCCTCATCCAAAGAAAAACACTATCAAAAATTTCACTAGTATTGTGTACGTCTCCACTTAATCGTTTATTAAATTGCTTTTCCGAATCGGATTGTCGTGATCAAATTTTCACTTTCATTTTATTAAAATCATAAAGATTGTACTGCATGGTTTCCTGATTTATCAAAACAGGTCATCTTATATTATATACGTTCTATTTGGTAACACGAGAGAAACCCAAACCCACAGATAAACACTCGATAAAATCAAGAGAAAAGTTTTTGGCATGTTTCTCAAATATTTTAGATATTCAAGGTTAAACGTTCAATGTTCCGATGGGGGTGTACAACTGCATGCGGATCAATTTTTGGCCAGATTGTTTGTACAGAAATGCAAAATCATTTGTATATATAAGTTGTCTCTACAGATTAGTTCATAGAACGTATATAATATAAGATTACCTGTTTTGATAAATCAGGAAACCATGTATCTCGTTTAGTACAATTTCTATGATTTTAATCAAATGAATGTGAATAATTGATCACGACAATCCGATTCGGAAAAACAATTTAGTAAACGATTACGTGGAGAAGTAAACAATACTAGTGAAATTTTTTATAGGGTTTTTCTTTGGATGAGGATGCAAGGAGTAGCAATGCAATGCCTTTAAAGATGGAAAACCTGTTATGCTTTCACTAGGTACTCGGGAAAGTACGCTTTATTCAACAACACAGTTCTGGTGAAATTATTTTCGAAATTTGCATGCACAGTTTTGAATGTGACATAGCAAGTAAATGTATGAGCATGTCTTTAGTTGTCGTTTAATGCGTAAACAAGTTTGCAGGGTTGCCACGTGCTTGCCATTTCTTGCTAGTTTTTATCGCAATCTTTTTTGCTAATGTTAACAAGGCCTTATGAAACGAAATCATGTTTCAAGATATATCACTCTATGAAATCTTAAAATTTCTCTCCTTGAACTGATAATGTGCATTTTAGAGATATTCAAAGAAATCAAGATTATAATTGGATAAGTGTGTCAGTTTGAAAGCACCAAGAACACGCTTTCAAAATCTTAACATTTTGAAAATAGTTAATTACAAACCTAGCATTTATTGCTTCAATGTCAAAAGTAAAATATTTTTATCTTAGCGGAATATATAAATGCTCCTCCTTTCTCCAAATGGTTTATTGTTCGTGGTACCTTTGTCGAAGATGCAGCAGGAAGCAGCGGAACTACACAAAGTAGTATTAAGTCGAGTGAGTTCTACTTTGTGTGATTTCCACTATAAAATTGTTAAAGGACAACGTTAATTTCCACTTCAGGTGCTTTGAAATTACGATGGGAAATAAAGTCCGGAAGGCTAAGACGGATTGTTTTTCAATTCTACTCCTTACATCATAGTCAATTGTTAAAAAAATATTTTCAATACTTTTACTAAGACGAGTGGAATTGTGATGGCTGATGCAATTGCATCAGCCATCGCAATTCCACTCGTCTTGGTATTTGGTATATATTGGCGGAACCCTTGCAACCCATCCTTGATCGGTTTCTGGCTACTGAAGGAATGCAATCTAGACGAGAAAAGGTTTACTGCACAATTAACAAGTCGGAAGCGGATTTCGGTAAACGTTATAACAAATTTCTTGGGCTTTGCTGTAAATTAATTCTTCTGGGCCTTTTCAAACAATGTCATTCCCTTGTTTGTCTCCGGTTTGCTAATACTATCCACGCTAACATTTGTTGATTTTATTGATTATTTGTCTCACAGAATCAAATTTCCAATATTTGTCTATTGCAATGCAAAAATTTACAGGTCTATGCAGCTGCTTTCACTCCTGTTAAACGGGATGTCGCAGAACATATTTATTGTCATGTTTTCGGTTACCATAATTGTGTGCTGTGCAAACTTAGTGGCATTAATTAGAATTGATTGGATCTCATCAAAAACGATTCCTCTTGCATTTTCTGGTCTGTTGCTTGCTAACAGCCTAAGTATTATTTTCCTTTTGAGCGCGATGACAGACGCATATGTCGAATCAAAGAATCGGCTATATGATGTGCGAGGAACCGGTGTTCTAAGGTTACGAATGCTTGTAACTCACGGAAAATGGGTGAGACGATTTTACATATCTTGTTGGCCCCTTAAAATAAGAGTCGAATACAGCAACATTTTGGACAAAACCACAGTTCATTTAATGTTGGTTACAGGGTAAGTTACAAATATAGTTGCTAGCTGATTTAATATTCAAACAAATTAGCCACTGCTAGTAATTATAAGAACGAATAACATTGGTTCTGAAAATAGGACTTTGCTTTGCTAAAAATTGCATTTATTCTTGTTATCCGCCTATATGTCGCGGATGGTGTAGCATTATGATGGACAAGTAGTACATTCTGATTGGTGGAGCGATAGATGCCAGCTGTATTTTTCAGAAATTTTAACAGTTGATCGTAATTCTCGTGTGTAATATGTTGTTTTTATTACGCTATAGAACGTTTGAATCACCGTTCAAAATACGAATTTCTCAAAATCGTTGGAATATATCCTTATGGAAAACGAAATAGGCGACATGTAAAATTTCAGATCAGCTCAGGTGTCTCAAAAGTCCAGCTTAGGAAAATAAACATCTAATATTTTTCCAAGGTTATTTAATATAGCACAAAAATTTTGATTCTAAAATGGTCATGTTCTTTTCCGTTATCACGTTACCAGTGCGTTTTAATACTTTATGTAGTATGTAGCAAAAGCCAACACCAAAGCAATTGGAGGAATTAAAACATTTGCTTTCCTGCTCCTTATGAATTTTTGGAATCAATTTCCTGCTAAAACTTTTTCTCATTTCCCAACAATTTTGTATTACAAACTTTTCAATTTGCCCAGTTTTTCCTCGTTAATTGGATTGCAAAACTTCCTTGTTATAAGATGCATTTTTGAATTCACAAAATTACTAACAAGGAGTATGTTGTATTTATGATGGATTTGACTGAAACGGTGTTTAGTCCTTTTGAGGAGCAAGTAGACCTTTGTGTATGTCTAATGTGGCTAATGTGTCTAATGTCCTGAAAGTGTTTAGCAGACTACGTACTTCGGAGTCATGGATTTGTTTTGGGTAAAAGGTAAAGACAAAAATTATCAAGGCTGCCAAATTTAGCTACCTTAATTTTTCCACCAGATCATTTTATTCACCGGCACCCTTTGCAAAAAGGTGTCGGTTCTTTACGCCTGATGTCGGGTTTATTCATGTTTTTAACATCTCCTTTCGGTTAATATAACATTCTTTACTATGTTTAGACATATGGCTAGGGTTCAACAAAATATGCACTTATTTCCTTTAAGATTCATTAATGATATGATTTAAAAATTTGATCCTTTTTACCATCAATCGATTTCCTTGTAACTCGAAAATAAAAAAGCTACCTGAAGACAGAATTTAGGTAGCGAAATTTAAATTTGGCAACTTTTCTAACTTTTCAGTCCTTAACTTTCACTCAAAACCCTTTCTGTGACTCCGAAATACGTGGCAATGGGTCAAAACACACTAAAGGTCTGTTGCTCTACAAAGTGATATGCATTAAATATTAAAAAAGAGATCAAATTTTAGCATGTATCGCGAAGGATACATCTTTATATCTGCTTCTCACAAATGTATTATGCGCCAGACCGGTTGGCCAACTTTTATTTTTCATATTATTATTTCTCATTCGATCTGTATCTAAATCTAGTCTACCGTGCCTCTGCAATCAGATCTTCTCTTGACATTATTTTGCATATTATATGGCAAAAGCCGTGCCTAGTCTCCAATGTGAAATTTCGATTTCAAAGACACATAAAACAAGAGGATTCGCTACGATCATGCCAAAAACTCATTTGGGTTTGGATTGCATAGTAACCAACCATAACCCTGTTCTCGTTTGTAATTTTGTGAAGTCAAAAATACTGCTAATAATAAGGAAAATCTTTACAATTCAATTACAAAGAGCGAAAGCTTTGATCGGTTTGAAAAAGCTTTGCAAAATTATTGATCAAGTGAGAAAAATATTGAGCAGGAAAATATTGCAATTTCTCCAACTTCTTTGCTTTGCGGTTGCCTCGTGCTTGGCATTAAGTTTTCGTACAGCAGAGGGACACCAGTGTAGCCCGAAAAGAAATAAGTTTAGATTATCATAGTAAATTTAATTTTAGATTTTTATTGCCTTTACTTTTACATTACAATATCATGTACGTATAAATTGTACGACCTTGATGTAAGTATCTCCTTAGAACGAAACATACTGAGGCACATCATTTGCTATTCGATTGATTTTCAATTCAAAACGATAAAATGGAAAATACGTTAATTTGACTGGAAAAATCAATCTATTCCTTTCAAACTGGGCAAAATTCATCATTAAAATTTTTACAAGAATAACAAGGCGGAAGAAATGACTGAATTTTGGAGAAACAGCGGAGTTTTTGCTCATGATATACTCCATGAGGATTTATACAAAGCAGTGGAAAACGCTCCACGTATGGACGGATCCGTTCTTCATTCTTGATGACCACATGGACAAGGCCACATCACAGAAAGATTTGACCTTTAAAACATCACAGATTTATTACGCTGCATTGAACAGAGTTCTAGAAGGGAAACCGGTTGAGTCGGGTGAAAGCGAAGATGCTGAGATACTCTCCAAAATGCCGGAATATTACTTGAAAATGATAAAGGGGTTGAAAGAGGCTCGAAAAGTAATAGTTGAAAAGGGAGGGGATCCAACTTACGTTATTAAAGGATTTAAGGGTTTACATACCGGGCTGACCATTGAAAATTGCTTGGAATGGAAGCAGAAACAGTCAGATCCAACTTCAAAATTGTACGCGGAATCATGGCCAGCCCTTCGTGTTTTAACTTCTGCAATGCCGCTGACTTTTGACTTGCTTTTATTTGACCGAGGACTGCAAATTAGTGAGGAAATCCGGGAGTCCTTTCTTTTCAAGTCAATCATTGAGGCAATGGCCAAACTCTGCGGTTTTGTCAATGATATTTGGTCCTTGAAGAAAGAGATGGATGCGGGCGAAACATCTAACAAGGTACACATTTTGCATTTTCGGGATGGGTTGTCACTCCAAGATGCATATCAAAAGGCCGTCGACAGACTTAATTTGCTAGTACAAGTGGTCAATGAAAATGGAGAGTTACTTACTCAGCTTTTTGGAAAGGAAGGGGCCGATGTCACCAATTGGTGCAAGGATTTGGTTAATGGCGCTGTCCAGTGGCATTGCATTGCTACCAGGTATCATCCGGATGTTAAATATAACTGTATTCTTGAAATTGAATAAAAGTCTTTGTTAGTTGTGAGCCTTGTTCTGATTGCAACAAATATTATTAATTAGGGAAACAATTTAGAATATTATAATTAGCTTTTCTCGTGGATATTGTGGTAAGCGGAAAATCTTTGAAACTTATATCTGAAAACAGGAATATGAAGGGAATGTTACTTATACCATAGTATAACCTTAGTATTTACTGATACCAAGATTACTGTACCAATTATGGAAACATTTGCTGATAAAACTACGTTTTCTGAATCCATGATATTGTAATGTAAAAGTATAGGCATGAAATAAAGATCTAAAATTAAATGCTCTATGATAATTGATCTAAACTTTTTAATTAATTTGAATTCATGTGTGGGGACAACTTATACAATTGATTTTGCATTTCTTAACAAACAATCTGGCCCAAAATTAAATCTACTTTTCATTAATTAATGCATAAATTTTGTGTAATTAGTGTTTTAATGACTACGCCACGAACATAGTATAAGGAAAAAGTAACATTAAGCATCATAATAAAAAATCGGGGGGAAATTCATACTCTTTCATGAAAACTTTTTTTTAATCCGCATGCAGTTTTATCAAAGTTTAACCTTGAATATCTAAAAACCTGTTATGCTTTCATAACAGAGTATTCAACGACAGAGTTTTGATGGAATTTAACACAATTAATTTCTATCAACATGAAAATGATATGTGTATATTAAAATAGAGGGTTAGAAGTTAGAAAAATCTTGCGCATGAAATTCTTTACAAAAGTCATGCGAATGAAAATATATATTGTATAAAGCATTATATATATAGGAAACTATAGCATTGCTAGATAAAGCGATCGAGATTATAGTGTTACTCCACTCTACAGACATTGTGGGTTGATAACAAGGATACATGTAATTTTTAGCAAAGCAACGTCCTATTTTCAGAACTAATGTTATTCTTTCTAATAATTACTAGTAGTTAGTTAGTTTTATTTGACCATTTGCCATCATACACGGTCATGACATAATTGACAGATATATTTACATCGATAATATTCATATAATGAATTACGTAGCTGATAACTGATGGAATTGTGATCAGCTACGTTAACAATACTTATTAGTAGTGGCTTAAATGATTTTGTATATTCAGCCAGCTAACAAATGCAATTGTAACTTACCCTGCAATCAACATTAAATGGACTGCTAGATTAAGGGCAATATCAACCATAACAATTGGTGTGGTTTTATCCAAGAAGTTAGTGTGTCCAATTTTTATTTTAATGGGCGCACAAGATTTGTAAAATCGTCTCACCCATTTTCCGTGAGTTACAAGCATCCGTAACCTTAGAACACCGGCTCCTCGCACACCATGAAGCAGATTCTTTGATTCGACATACACCTCTGTCATCGCGCTCAATAGTATCAGAATAATACTTAGGCTGTCAGCAAGCAACAATCCACAGAGTGCAAGTGGAATCGTTTTTGAGATAGTCCAGTCAATTTTAATTAATGCCACCAGGCTTGCCGCACAAACGAAAATGATTACCAAAAACAAGTCAAGAAATATATTTTGCAACATTCCGTTTAACAGAAGTGAGAGCAGCTGTATAGACCTGTAAATTTTTGCATTGCGATAAACGAATATTGGAAATTTGACCCTGTGCGACAAATTATCAATAAAACCAACAAGTGTTAGCGTGCACAGTATAAGCAAACCAGAGACACACAGTGGAGCAACATGGCTTGCAAAGGCCCAAAAGAGGTAATTTACAGCAAGGACCAAAAGCTTCATCCACGTCCCAGTTGCTATTTTTGCAGCAATACCTTTTCCCTCTAAATCGCATTCCTTTAGAAGCCAGAAGCCGATCAAGGTTGGGTTGCAGGGGTTCCGCCAATATATGCCAAATACCAAAGCAACTGGAACTGTGATGGCGGATGCAAATACGAGCTTTGCTAAAAGAAGGTTCAATCTTTCCAGTCGAGCCTTTTTTCGACGTCTTGAATTGCCTAAAAGAGAAATATTATATAAAAAATTATTGAAACTATTTTTTACCAATTGACTATGATGTCAACCTCTATGATGTAAGGCGTAGAATTGAAAAAATCCGTTGATGCACATCACTGCCTCTGATGCGTAACTATTCAACATATCCAGAAAGCGGTTGAGCATAAGGATCCCTGGTATGTTCATACCTGTTACTATTTTTGTGGATAAATTATCACGGATGACGAATTCATAGCTGAAAACGGTTTGCATAACTAGTATAGTTGTTAGAAATGTGTGTAAATGACATTTTGTTTTAATGCGCTTCTGCTGCTTTGCACCAAAACTCTTTACCCTTCCAGACTTGTTTTCCCATTGGAATTTCAAAGCACCTGAAGTGGAAGCTAACCACATGATTCGGACGAAAAATTTAACGTTGTCCCTCAACATAGTGGGGAGTGAATACTATTTTATTTGATTACCACTGTTCAATGTTGCTTCTTCGACAAAGGTACCACGAACAATAAACCATTTTGGAGAAATGAGTAGCATTTATATATTCTGCTAAAACAAAAATATCTTACTTTTGACATTGAAGCAATAAATGCTTCGTTTGTAAACTACTATTTTCAAAATATTAAGTTTTTGAAAGCGTGTTCTTCGTGCTTTCAAGTCGATGATGCTAACACACTTATCCCATTATAATCTTGATTTATTTGCATATCTCTAAAATGCACATTATTAGTTAGGGAAGAGGAATTACTAAATATCATAGAGTAATATATACCACGATATAGGATTTTGTTTCATAAGGCCTTGCTGACATTAGCAAAAAAGATTGCGATAAAAACTTAAGAAAGGGCAAGCACGTGGCAACCCTGCAAACTTGTTTACGCATTTAGCGACAAGCAAAGACATGCTCAAACATTTTCTTTCGTTGTAACATTCAAAACTGTACATGCAAATTTCGAAAATAATTCCACCAGAACTGTGTACTTCCCCGGAGTACCTAGTGAAAGCATAACAGGTTTTCCATCTTTAAAGGCATTGCATTGCTACTCCTTGCATCCTCATCCAAAGAAAAACCCTATAAAAAATTTCACTAGTATTGTTTACTTCTCCACGTAATCGTTTACTAAATTGTTTTTCCGAATCGGATTGTCGTGATCAATTACGATCAACTGTTAAAATTTCTGAAAAATACAGCTGGCATCTATCGCTCCACCAATCAGAATGTACTACTTGTCCATCATAATGCTACACCATCCGCGACATATAGGCGGATAACAAGAATAAATGCAATTTTTAGCAAAGCAAAGTCCTATTTTCAGAACCAATGTTATTCGTTCTTATAATTACTAGCAGTGGCTAATTTGTTTGAATATTAAATCAGCTAGCAACTATATTTGTAACTTACCCTGTAACCAACATTAAATGAACTGTGGTTTTGTCCAAAATGTTGCTGTATTCGACTCTTATTTTAAGGGGCCAACAAGATATGTAAAATCGTCTCACCCATTTTCCGTGAGTTACAAGCATTCGTAACCTTAGAACACCGGTTCCTCGCACATCATATAGCCGATTCTTTGATTCGACATATGCGTCTGTCATCGCGCTCAAAAGGAAAATAATACTTAGGCTGTTAGCAAGCAACAGACCAGAAAATGCAAGAGGAATCGTTTTTGATGAGATCCAATCAATTCTAATTAATGCCACTAAGTTTGCACAGCACACAATTATGGTAACCGAAAACATGACAATAAATATGTTCTGCGACATCCCGTTTAACAGGAGTGAAAGCAGCTGCATAGACCTGTAAATTTTTGCATTGCAATAGACAAATATTGGAAATTTGATTCTGTGAGACAAATAATCAATAAAATCAACA